>WAAB01017554.1:0-148779 GCA_013389865.1 Piaya cayana
TTCTATGAGTACAGACAGGTCTGAATTTGGATGTTTAAGCTACTTAGTCAAATTAAGACCTTAAAATATGTTTTCATTTAATTCAGTATCAGTGGACTCGTGACATCTGTGATCCTTCCCATGTTTCACTGCTTCCTGTCATGTGCAGTGCCAGCGTGTGTTTTTCCCTATATGGTTGTTGACTGATTACTTTATATGACTATCTCAAATGATTCTTCAAGTATCAAAACACTGAGAACAACGTACTGATACAAGTTCTCCTTCTCTGTTTCACACTGTGTCTGATTGTCTGAATTTCTAACCACTCAGAAGGAGAGAATATCTTCGCTTCTCTTACTGGATGGGTTTAACTGCCTTAGACTCCAGCAGTGGATTTTCATGGAGTGATGGCTCTCCAGTGAGTAAATAATTATTTTTTTCCAGCTTTTTGTCTAAGTTTCCATGTATATCTTGGCAGACAGTTCTCACAACTCCTGTTATACAAGTTGCAAATGACCTTACGTCTTTGCTACCCAATTCCACTTGAGGAATCAGTTTTTATCTTTTGATAGTGCATAGTTATAGATAACAGTATGACTGTTAGAGTAATGAAATAACACCAAAGGTGATGGAACATCTGTTCTGATCTAAGCTAATCTTGTTGTACTAATCTCTATATTCCCAATTGTCATTTACTCTTAGGAATAATTATGTATGTCTATGCAAGATAGGCTTTGTTGCCCTCACTGTCTTAAGCAGATGAAGGTCTGCAAGGCTCAAGTCCATGTGGCAGTACTGGTGGATTATCTCAGGTTAAAACATCAGAGCAGGATAACCAGCCCAGGGGTCAAAGGATGGTGCTTAGGTTCTTCTTTCTAGAGCCTGACAGGGGTACTTCATGCCTCCTGGTAACAAGGAGGGCAACAACTTCTTAGCTTACTAACATGGCGAATCATTACAATATGCAAGCGTCATGTCCTTCTCCTTACAAGGTCTGGCATCAAAGCACAAGATGGACCAGGAAATCAAATGAAGTACATTCTTCTTTACCAGGATAATATAAGACAATTGTTTCACTTTAAAAGGAAAACAGTAACAAAGCTCTGTTTCCACTATAGGTAAATTTTGAAAAATGGGCTTATGGAGAACCAAACAATTATGATGGAAATGAAAAATGTGGTGTTTTTTATGGCTACAATAGTATGTACTGGAATGATTTATTTTGTGAACATATGCTGGACTATGTTTGCCAAATAAAAAAAGGTAAGATAACTTACTTTCTTAAGCAAATTTAGAGGCAGGTAAGAGTAGGCCAGATCACACTATCTGCATGTATTAGAGCCAGCTGTGCCAATAAGTGTGGTGAAATACGCAATACATGTTAAAATTAAATAAAAACAGTTGAAAATTATGAAATCATCCATGAGATACACATGTAAGTTTGGGATGTATATGCAGCATGTTGAGAAAGTGAAATACTGCAGCCTAAAGGTGGGGATATTTTTAGTAAGCTTAACTTGTGATCTACTCTAATGTGGGGTTTTTTTGAGTGTAATACCTTTTATTTTCAGATATACTGAGAAATTTTGTGACAAAAACAAGGATAACCAATAACCCTAAAGATTTATTTTGTTACTTATAATTAAAAATGCTAACAACTCTATAAATATATTTAATTGAAAGCTATCTGAGAAGCATAATACATTAAGATTTTGATTTACATTGCAGGAGTATCACCGAAACCAGAGCCTACTTCCACGTTCAGTAAGTCTTGTACTTCCAATAACAGAAATAACTTATCATATAATGATGTTAATTTCTACTACTGACTGCTTAATCTTTTGCCTTACAGATTATGAATATACTGTTGGTGAAGATAACTGGATAATATATAATCACAAAGAATACTACTTCAGCCAGGAACCAATGCCTATGGAAAAAGCTAGAGAATTTTGCAAGAAGAATGATAGTGATCTTGCTGTTATTGAGAGTGAAAGTGAAAAAAATTTTCTTTGGAAATATGTAAGAAACATGTTTTACTTAAAAATGCACCCTTTTGTCTTGCACTGAGACACCTCTTTCAGCTTGCTCGTGAAATATTAGAAAGTGGTAACTGACATAAAAAAAAAAGAGTGCCACCTTTGATTGGCTTATCTACTTAGGAGCTTTGCTATAATCTTGATTTTGATAAATTGCTACATGTAGATAAATCCTCAGCTTCTTATCAAGAACACTGTCAGGGTGCAACTTTCAGAAACCCCTGCTCTGTTCTGTTGAAATCTATGGTTACTGAGTTTGTTTTACTTTCAAATTCATTCTCTTCACAGAATTCAAGAAAATCTTTTCCCTCCCTTTTTTGACAAAAACAATTTCAGACTTTCACTAGAAGGTTTAAGCCAGCACTTTTTCTAATAGGAAGAGAATAACCTGCTGATGATACACTCTTTCAGAATAAGTGTCATACTGTTAAAAAAAAATTAAAAATTCCATCCTGTCCTCCACATGACTAAATAATAAAACCTCGCCATTTACTTGTACCTCTCAGAAAATTCTCACTGCACTTTTCCAAAATTCTTAAAAATATTGCTTTGTTTTATAACCTACTTAAGAGGTCATTCTTATCTTTTGGTCCATTTCCTTTTCATTCCATTCTGCTTTTTTTTTTAATACTGGGATTTGGAGAAAAAAATTGCATTTTTCAATTCAGGCACATAATCTTAGCAACTCCCTACATATTGCAGGCTATGGAATTGTACAACTGAAACTAAAGCAGCATCTGAGAGCTTGCTTATTTTATTTGAAATCTGTTTTCTTACAGCTCATTAAAATTCTTAATTTTTGTGTTTTAGACTTTCTATAAAGACTGGGGAAATAACTTTTACATTGGCTTAAGTGTTAGCCTTGATAAGACATTCCGGTAAGTTGTCAGAGTCATAATGTGAATATTTGGCATGACTGTCTGTAAGAAACTGTTCTGGTTCAATGATTGAAAAAATCTGTCTACAGCCATGTCTTGACATAAAGTTTTAAAATATGATTCTGATCCTCAGGGGAGGACTTATCCTGTAATATTTTGCTATCTATTTCCCTTTCTTTTCATTCCAGGCTCTCCCTTTGCATTATGAGGCTCTGTTCATTCACAGTCAATGTGGTCTCTTCCCCTTTTCCTTGTTGGATAAATGATAAAATTGGTTAGAGGTCTTTAGACTGATCCAGATGGTACTTGCACACATTACTGAATATTCAAATGTTCAAAGAAAAAGAACCCTCAAAACCTGCAGTGAGGCATAATGGTGGTTTTCAAAGGTGAAATACAAATGTAGGATAGCCCTTGTCTGTAAAGTAATTTCCAGATTGTTTTTCTGAAAAAGCCCAGGGCAGGACAGTTTTAGGCTATATGGAGTCAAGCATAGTGTCCTAGAAATGTTGTAGACCTCCCATGGAGCCTGAGATGAATTACAGACAGATTTCTTCTTGGGCACTGTTCTCCTCTTTTCGCATGTCTTTCCCCTTCCTTCTTTTTCTAGTGTCTTCTCCTGGGATTTGAAGCTTGGTCAGATATCTCAGCCACTTCATTTCAGCCTTTCTTCTGTTGCCTCAAGTTGTCTTTCTAGTCCACAAGCCACAGAAACTGAGCAGTGTCATCTCTTGGAGCTCCTGCTTTCTATATCACATCTGCTGCTTAGAAACACTCTGGTTTGTCCAGTTCTCCCTTGCTCTCTCACTAATTTCAGCCTCTTCTCTGTTGGATGATGGTTGCACTATCTATCTTTATATTATTACTCCTGGTTTAGTATATATTGTTTATTTCTGTTTGGCTGAGAAAAGTTTGCAAGTGGGAGCAAGGAGGCATCCTGTTGAATTCCTTTTTTGCATTGTACTTGCAAACACACATATATAGATTCTTAGTCTCAAAAACTGGAAAACAATAAATTACCCTGGAGATGATGTTGTCTGAGGGCTCTCCGTCTTGGAGATTAATATCTTAACTGTCTTTCTTCCAATATACTTTTCACTTTTTTCTTGACTACCTTTTGAGAATAAGTGTGTGAGTCACCAAACTAGAAAGTTATTGTTACACAATTGAAAACAATAGTTATATAATATTAAAGATCTCCTTTGTTTAACAATATCATTTCCAGTGATCCTCAGTAGGTAGTTCAAGACTCTCTAATGTGTTACTTCTTTTGGATCCAGGAAATTACTTAACTAGGCGCAGATTTGTGTATCTGTGCTCCGTGGAAAGCTAAGTCCAGTTCTACACTGGTGTGTTTCCTGTAGGCCATCAATGCTCAGAGGCCAAGAAAGACTGGGACTACCAGTCTGGTTAGTCCAGACCTGTTCCAGTTCAACAAAGTAGGCAGTTGACAAAAAACCATTTTTTACTAATTCCAATTGGAACGTCTTGTTTTACTTTTGCTGGAGATCATATGTTTGTTAGCTAGGATATAGGAAACTCTAATATGCCTTTTACAAAGGACTATTAACTAATACAACTGAGCATTTTTATCCTTGCAAATTACTTTTTCAGGTGGATGGATGGAACTCCAGTGGACTATGTTGCCTGGGCTCCAAATGAACCTAATTTTGCAAATAATGATGAAAACTGTGTGGTGATGTATACCCAAACAGGTGGGTGCTATAGCAACATTCACTCTGCATGGCATGGTATAGGCTTAGAAGGGCTGCATTAGCAAGGGACTATAAGTTATAATACTGAGCAGGCTGCTGTTTTACAGTGTATTTAAAAACAGGAAAGTAAGTCATGTTGTCTTCCATTTATGTACTTTTTTGAAAAATCAGTGCTATGTACCTATCACATATATCTGTGTTTTGTAGATTATACCCACCAGTTGATTCCTAGCTTTGTCAGAAAATTTTAATGTGAAATGTTAAATATCAGACCACCTGCAGATAAAGTCAGTAGTGTTTTTCCTCTAACCCCTGTCTATTTTACGACTACATCTCAAGGACTTCAGCTGCGTGTTATGACTTACAGAGTTTCTAAAAATCTAAGGCTTGGCCATGGCTTTGATTATTACTAAACAATGTTTAATGTTATTTTAATTAATATAAATACTTTTTTTTTAATAGAGAGAGTTGGAAATAATTACCTTTACACTAGCCATGCATTTAGTCTCCTTTGAAGTGGTTAATCTCTTCTACTTTAAGCAATTTTAGTCTTGAAGTCTGTAACTGAAGTAATCTTATTTTGTGTTAGAGGTTAGCAGAAGGAAGTGAACAATACTATGTCCTGTTTTGGAGGTCTTCTTTAAGACAAGATGAATTATGTTCTTAACTTCACAGAATTATGAAAACAGTATCTCCAGTAAACATAAAATGTGATCAGCTCTGCAGCAGCTAATTACCCTGTAGTTGTCTGCAGCCGATGAAATGAATACTATTTTCATATTTATTCCTGACCTGTAAAATAAGATGGCAATGTTTATACTACATTCCTGTATGACACTCCTACAAGGAGTACAGAAGTTCTTTAGCACAGTATAGAAGAATGTAAGAGTCTGGTAGCAAGGTAACAAGGACCAAGTACCTCCTGTAGGTGGAGTGATCCTAGAGATCTTACAGATCCTAGAGAGGTGAATGAAGCACTTGAATTAAAACCCCCTTTTGGCAATGCTATGGGTTTTCAACACAGAAAAAATTATATTCTCAGACAAAGTGTTTATTTTCTGAATTTTGCTGGAAATCCAAATATTTATAAAGAAAATGCTTAAATCCCTCTCATTTCTGGGAGAGGTAAATACAAATACATTTACCAGTTCTACTTTGTATGACAGATTTGCTTTAGGAAAGGACACTTTTTATCGCAGTCTAGGTTACATTTAGTTTTTCTTTTATTCTGATTTTCTTTCAGGTACATGGAATGATCTCAACTGTGGCAGTGTTGAATTATTCATCTGTGAAAGGTTTAATGATAGTGTTCGTCCGACTATTGCTCCCACTTCACCACCACCACAGGGTGGGTGTCCAGAAGACTGGGTCCACTTTGATAACAAGGTACAGAATAAGATGTCATTATATTGTATTTTAATAAGAGCAGAAGAACAGCCACCTTTAGTTCAGTTTTTCAGTTGTAGCAGTGTTTTCAGTTAGTGCAACATATACTCTGATTGCACAAGTTTAAAGACACTATTTTAGTGTTTAAAGACTCTAAAACCACTATTCCTGAAATAGAAATTATAGCCTCTATTGTGATCACAGCACTTATGAAAGAGGTCATGACACATACAAGAAAAAACTTCATTTTATATTTGTGTTAGTGTTTATTGTTGCCAAGGGTATCTGAGAAACTTTCCTTGTGTGGAGCTATTGTATAGTCTCATTTACTGCACTGAGCTTATCTGGCTTTCACAGGTTGTCTGAACACTTATTTGTCCCTTTCCTACTATGCACTGGTTCTTAAGCCACTAAGATATCTTCCCGAGATTGAATTTATCAGATTTTTTATATAAAAAAACCTGTTAAGGTTTTTAAGGAATTCAGTTATAAGCATCAACACATTTTTATGTAAGATCACTCTTATCTTTCTCAAAAAAGAATTTCAGCACACGTGTATATATTTAAATTCCAGAGATTGTCATCAGTGAAGCTATAAAAGCTATAAAAACCAGTGTGCACCATTGAGAATACACCTAGCCATGAAGATAATCCTTGATTACATTGACTCATGTAGCTCCAACTCTCTTTCTTTTGGCTAAACCAAAATATGATCTTAGTTTTATAGATCTCCTTTGTTTGAGACTTTTTGGCTCTTGTCTCTTTCTTCTCTCTCAGCCCTGGGGAAGACAGTCACATACTCAGAGTTTTTTTCTGTTTCATAAGTGCTCTTTCAAACTAAAACATTTCTCTCTTCCTCACTCCTGGAAATGGAGTTTCAGGAAGTTCCATCCTTAACTCCTCTCTGAATGTTTAGATGCCACTTTTGACTGCAAGGGAGCTACCTCACTTTTGTCCATTTTTTTCCATCAAATTGACTGATTAACTGTGCAGTTGCATGCTTTAATCAGCACATCAGTTTGCTTGACTGTGGAAAAGTTGCCTAATGACACCTTGGTTAAACCTCATAGAACCAAACCCAGTTTGACAAATAGAGCAAAAGAAGCTGAAACATGTAGCTTCCCTAACATGTCCTATCCTTGTTCCCTTTCCAATACCTCAGAAGTTTCCTCAGAAGCTTTAACATAATTTCTACTGAAATCATTAGACTGAGATATTCCTTCTTCTAAGTGTATGCCAAAATACTGGGGTTTATGCTAACTTAATTATATACAAACCAGAAAGGACTTTCAAATCAGCTAATCTCTCCTTTTGCTTAAAGTATCCAGCTTGTCTTGATTGTTACAGAGATGCTTTCACTGAAAATTAAAATAACATTCAGCTACCAATTTGGCATGCTTCTCTTTTTTAGTGTTTCAAAGTATTTGGTCTTAATGAAAACGATACACTGACATGGCATGCTGCACGGAACAATTGTATAGATTTTGGAGGAAACCTGGTTACTGTATCAACAAAGGAAATGCAAGGTATAAAGTACCAATGTTTTGATTCTGCATGAGGGATCAATTCATTCCTGATAAACTGATTAAAATGGATGTCAGAGCTTCTCAATGTATGTTATCATCTATTCCACATTAATACCAAGTTATATTGAAAGAGAATTTGAATCTTTGGAAAAAAGTTTGCATAGGTTTTAGTGTCTTGCTTAACTTTTAAAATCATAGCTTTGGGGTTCACATATAAAGGGATTCATACTGTTCAAATATTAAGATTTTTTAGTAGGGGCTTGTCATATAATAAAATGTCCATGTTTTTAGGTTTTTTTTAGGAGAACAGGTAAAGTTAGCTGACAAAGGGAATAACATCCCAAACAAATCACGATGCACCCAACTGCTGAGCCAAATGTTGTGGATGTCAGTGGAAGATGCATCTTCAGGCAGCAGAAGGTTCTGGTGCTGGAGTCCCAACTCCTGCTCTGATGGACTTTAACCTGCTAGTCTTGTTGCTCAGCAGGTTGAGAGCTTTTAGTGAGGCCTCATATTTTCTCATGAGATGTAGTGCCTCAGGTCCTGAGGGCTGCACAAAGACCATCTCCTAGCTTACTCCATCAGTGTTTGTTGCTTGTGCTTTCTTTTCTATAGCAAAACAGGTATTATTGAAGGACAGTCTTTTAGTGGGAAGTCAGTCTAGGCAGGAATTAAGGGAAACAACACTTGGCCTTCCAAAAAGTTGAGGTCTCAGTATTTATATTTGACTATGGTTTATTTGTGTTACATGTGTTTAGAAACCAAGTTATTAAGTCTGGTTAGCAAACAAGTCTGGTAAAAAGAAAATGAAATGCACAGTCTGCAGACTAATTTTCTATGTGCCAAGGTGTAGAGTACTCATGTTATTATATTTAATACTATTAAAAAATTTTCCTTCTTTTCTCAGAAGATCAACAACATAGGAAAGTGAATACAGAAATTCCTTAAAAAAATGCTGGAAATAATTTTATGTATCACCATTTGCCCATCTTTGACTTCTTATACAATTTTTTCAGACTTTAACTTCAGATAAATATTCTTTTTAATTTTATCATATGATTACTACATTATCAGAAAAAAGAAAACAAAAATTAATCATCCTGATTCCAGAGTCTGCACTGTTGGGGAAAGTTGCATTCAGTTTCCTTCCTTGTACAATTTTTCTTTTTTCCCTTCAGCTTTCCTCATGTCACTCTTAATAAATGCTGCAACGGATACTTGGATTGGGCTGAATGACATAAATCAGGAGCATAAATACTTATGGACAGATGGAAGTCCAGTTTACTATACAAATTGGGTGAAAGGATCCCCAAGTTATTATAGTAAGGTAAAAATTATTTTCTTATCGCTCAAACATTGTAACTTTGGTAGATGAAAAAAAGGTATGCATATATTTTCTGTAAAATTTCCTTTATGAAGATTTTTAGTGACTGTGTTGCTTCTGAAGGCAAAGTAATCTTAAGAGAGGTCTACCTTCATGTACTTTTTCAGCTTCTGTGTTTTGTCATGAATTTTTTGTAATGAATCCAAACATTGAGGAACATTATGCAAAACCCAGAAAAGTAAGCACTTCCCTTCTTTACCATGACTGATCAGGAGACTCAAATAAACCATAGCAGTAGCCTTATGAATTTGGAATGCACTAAATGTTATTTAGATTTGATGAAAATACTCATATAATTGTATGTTTACCTTTCTTAGCACTGAGCTTAGTAAGACAAATATGTTGAACAAAATTTTTAAAAGAACGAGACTTTGGATCTTCCTCTCATTTTAATCTTCTCCCTCTATACTTTCTATCAAATCTTCATTCTGAAAAATCTCTTCTACATGCTTTAAAACATTCAGCCCCGCTATACCATTTTGAATTTCACTGTGGGAGAAAACTGAGAGCTATTCAATAACTGTAAAATGGCTAATACTTCACACTACTTATTCCATACTCCTGTACTAGCTTTACCAAGTTTCTCTCTTTTTTTTTTTTTTTTTTTTTTTTTGCATGACAGAAGTGTTCTGTATCCAGATAAACCAAGGAAAAGTTCTGTGAGGTCCAACCTCTGCTACCATTCAGGCTAGGCACAGGTTTTGAGCTGTCTAGCACTTCCCAATATCATGTGATTCTATGTGTATGATTTCTGTAGAAGTCTATGCCCATTTCCCTACACAAATTGTTCCACATATGCCTTCCTTCGCTTGCAGCCAAGACCTAGGCTAACATCCCTGAGGTTAGGCTGTTGTGAGGCAGGGAGAACTGAAGCCAAGCAGAAAACCAACAGCAGCTTCTCATGCTTTGGAAGGAAAAAGGAAGGTAAAGAGCTCAAATTGCAGTGGAAAGGGTTTGGGAGGTATCCGTTCAAAAGGTTCTTCCTGATTGCTACCTCTACATTACTGCATTGTGGTGACAACTTTGATTCCTAGTGCCAAATTTGAACAGGGGAAGGATTTCAGATCTCCAGGCAAGCTTTGGTGCTGAGGAGAATTTCCCTTAACCTCTAGGAAAAAAAACAATAGAGTGGAAATATCCTGTGGGTCAGGCCTAGTGCGTGCATATGTACCTGCACACACATGCACACACATACATGTGCATGCACAGATATTATGTACACATAGACAATCCTGGGCATTTCTTCATGCCTCTGTGGTGTGCTTTCCAACTCCCTCCATCATCCAAGTGCAAAACTTTCCTAGGGCTGAGATGTAAATTCTTGTTGTCATGCTACTGCTCCTGACCATTGCTTGTGTAAGTTCATATATGCAACTTTCATACTATTAATCTGTATGTGTCTCTGTGTGATAGGTGCATCTGTATATCCAGAAGGAATAGGAATGCTTTCTACCTATCCATATCCTTTTCTTGTTAATCTCATTTCCCCTGTAGGCTGATTGTGTCCTTATGGTAAAGAACCCTATTGAACAGGCTGGTAGATGGAGAGATGAAGACTGTACAACAAGCAAAAGCTACATATGCCACAAAAATTCTGGTGAGTTGTCTTTCACCACTTTCTAGTACAGCTGATTTATCATGGTTATGTCAAACCAATGCTAAAAGTGACTACCCCATATTTGATACTATTTTAACTGAAATTAATCTGACAGTATCACATGCGCTATGGGCCATTTTAACAAAATGAGCACATATTTTATGTTTTTTTGGAGAAAAACCCTTAACATTTCCTTTTTTTGACAAGACTAATAACTAAATAATAGCAATAGTAAAATATATGGGTCATTATGTATTATACTATTTTTGGCAATCTATTTTTGGAGAGAGAGAGAGAACAGTACTTTGCCTTCATACAGGTAAATTCTTCAAAACTGCAGTTCTACTATTATACTTAAAAGTACTGCACCTTCTTTATTTTGAAAAGGTGCCCTACTTGATTTCCTTTAGTCTTACTTGTATGTAATGGAAGAAATAGGAGGGACTGTTCCTTTTAGTGCCCTACAGTTACATTATGCTTTGGGAAGGCCTAAATCTTGCAAGGCACATTTCTGGAGGATAGTATTATCCATACCGAAAGGTCATTCTGACAAGAATTAGAAAATTTTATCACAGAACATGAAAACAAGGCTTTCATCACTGTAGTGGTAGTTGGAACAGATCTTAATTTACTATTCCAGTCTCTCTTAATTGCTTGACTAGTCTAGTACATTAGATCTTGATACCAATATAAGGAAGAATTTCTCCACTACGAGAACAGTGAGGCACTGGCACAGCTTGTCCAGGAAAGTTGTGCATGCCCCTGGAGGTGTTCAAGGCTGGGTTTGATGCGGCCTTGGGCAGCCTGATCTGGTGGGAGCTGTCCCTGCCCATCGCAGTGGGGTTGGAAGTAGATGATTAAGGTCAATTCCAACCCAAACCAGTCTATGGTTCCATGATTCTATAAAGTGTTTGACTTTTCTTTTCATCAATTTGCTCATTGCAGACCCCAAACTACAAAAGCCCAAACCTACGGTTCCAATGTCTGGCTTTAACCATTATGGTGATGACCACTATGCAGTCATCAACCACAAAGCGAGCTGGGAAGAAGCACAGAAGCACTGCAGAGACAAGAATGCAGAACTTGCCAGCATTTTAGATCCTTATGCTGAATCTTATCTGTGGTTACAAATGTTAAGGCATGGGGAACCTGTATGGATTGGTCTTAACAGTGACACAGTGAGTCTTTTAAATGTTTGTGACAATCATACTACTATCCTAGACCAGCACAGATCAGCCATATTTCTTGCTCAGAGGCTGATAGGATCTGCTGCTCTGGTTTCTGTTTGCTCTTGTGTGAGGTCAGATCTGTGAACATGTGGCAGGTAACAAAATCTTGATGAGGTACCAGACTTCCTTCCACTTCAGGGATTTTGCACTTGTAAGTATTTGACCATAATGTGAGAACTGCCACAGCCTTTGTTTCGAAAGCCACCAAGGGTGTAGCTAAAGTAGACTGTAGCTTCAGCAGTAAAAGTGGCTATAGAGTTTCCATTTCCTACTCCATCGTCTACCATACACTTATGTGGGGGAGCACTGCTGCTTCTGAAGACACACCGTGGAGTATGCCATGGAAACCACTTGAGTTGAAGGTAGTTCTCTCTCCATGAGGCTATTCTAAACCTTGGTTTAATTTGCAATCTAGTACAGGAGGTCGTGCTGGGCAATAGTGTAGATGGCAAGGTGCAGTGTGGAGATGGGAGCAGACAATGGGAAACCTTAGGCTGGATTTTGGAGATGAAGCCAGTGCCTTATGGGAAACTACCAACAGTCTCAGTCAGAGAAGAGTGGAAAGGTCTGACAGGGAAAGCGTCGATTAGACATTACGTTTACATTAGGCATGTAAAAAGAATATGAAATAAAGATGATGCAGCCAGATATTTTAGAACCAGTGTTGTGAGGAAATCAAGATGAGTGGTAGAGCTGGAGCTTGGTGGGACATGGGAGTGGTAAGGCATGGATGCTGAGATGAGAGGAACTGAAGCCATGCTTCATTGAGCACAGGCCCTGGGAAACCAGGATTAGACAGGAATTTGGGCTGAGAAGTGCTAAAGGACTTAAAAGAAAAAAGGGCAATAAAGGAACTGGCACAAAGAACTGGATGGCAGCCTGCCTCCAAATCAAGAAAAGGCTAGGCTGCACAGGATGTGATGCCATGGCTGTTAATAATGTTGGTCTTACTTTTCAGATAGTGGTGAAATCCACTGAAAACATACATACTCAGCTTGTTTCTTGTGGCTGGTCCTTGTAAGAGATAGAAACCTGCCACAAGCCCTTTTAACATGGAGGATAGCAGAGGTCTGTGGTGTGTGCCCCATGAAAAACATCATCAGAATTGTATTCCTCTCTCCAGTGGAACCTCTGTTTTTTCTGTTTGCTTTCTAAATATATACAGAAGCTTGTGTTAGAGGAATGCTAGCAATAGTTTCTCTGCAATCTTCACTTGATCAATTTTTATATGTGGACTCCTTTGATACAATTTCCAACCGTATATTCACATTTTTTAATGCAAGGCCTTCTACCTATCTAGTGCACAAGACAGACGGTGTGAATTGAGTAACTTAGGCTGTATACTACAAGAACACTTTTAGGACCACTGCCCTTACTACTTTGTAGAGTGGAAGACTGAGATAGACTGTTATGCATTCATGATAGAGGATGAATTAATTTTGTGCCTGAAACTCTGACGTTGTCTAACTTTTACATACTTACATATGCATTCCTAATGTTCTTTCAGTTTATTTGTTGTAAGTGATATCATTTTTATTGTAATTTGCTTTTAGAATCGCGGTCATTTCTTATGGTCAGATAGAAGGAGGAGCAGGTATTATAACTGGGCCAGTGGAGAACCAAATATGAACAGAGCCTGTGTCTATGTAGATTTGGATGGATTCTGGAAAACAGCATCTTGTAATGAAACATTTTCATCTCTCTGTAAACAATCCAATGGTAAGTTGTGAATGGGAGAAACGTCATTAAGGAGGATAGAATTTAAATTAATTGCTTTATTTGAGGTCAGCTTTTCCATGTATGCAAAGATTACTATATATGGTATATGCCTTATGATAAACTATTGCTTTTGTTAATGAAGAACTCTCAGATCCAGTCTGTCTTGAGTGATTTCCGGATATTTCATTTCACTAGCCAATGAACACATGTACATATTGAAGACAATGGCAATGTTTCATGCCACAAGCTATAGAACTTTTCTGCATTCGTATTTGTAAGGGACCACAGAACTGATCAACATTGGCCTAACAATAAATGTATTAATGATGTAATGTTACATTTATAAGTATCTTTTATAACACTGGGAGATAAGAAACTTCTGTTGGTGTAGCAGCTGAATCGATTGTTTCATATTTCTTGAAGTATAGTTTCCCTTGGAGCTTCTACTGAGTATACTGACCCATTCCTCATTCTGTTTCTTAGGTGTTAAGTAAAAATAGCCTTGCTCAAGACAACTGCAATAAGACTGATTTAAGCCTGCTTTAGCTGATTGGAGGACTAGCTCCAACCAGTATGTTTTATTACGAGTTTGTCATGGTTAGTTCAATCTTCTATCATTAGTTAAGTCCATGGGATATTCCTTTAACTGGAAACACAGTCAAATGGGTAGGACTGATGTGTGCTGCAGGAGTATGTGTTTCCCTTGGCTTTCAAGAACTTATCATAACCTACGTATCTCCATAATAGAGTTAATCCCTAGTGAACCACCACAGCTCCCTGGAAAGTGTCCTGAACCAAAGCGTGGTAGCTCTTGGATTCCCTTCCGTGGTCACTGCTACTATGTTCACACCAGTTCTGAGGAAAGCTGGCCTGATGCTTCCATGATGTGTATTCGAATGGGTAGGTGCCTTTTTTATTTTTTAGGATATTTTTTCATGTTGTTTGTGTGTTTGTTATTACAATTCAGAACCAAGAGATAATTATACAGGTGTGTATGTATATATATATAAATCTTAAGCTACAGCTAACTTAAATTTATTATCAAGGTTTTCTACTGTATGAAAAAGCTGATCATGAAACACGTCATGATTGTTTACTCAGATAATTAATTTGTAATGGAAAATCTTGCTGAAATTATATGTAATATTTATTGATGTTTTCAGGTGCTTCTCTGGTTTCCATAGAAGATTCAGCTGAAATGAACTTCCTCTTACTTTATTTGTCTCCACTTGTACATGACTTCAGAAAGGTTTGGATAGGATTATTCAAAAATATTGATGGTAAATATTCCACAATGCATACTGAGATGAAAATAAATACTATACAAACAGAGAGAATACTAAATAATACTAAACCACTAAATATTTGTACTAATAAACTAAACTCTAAATAAAGAATCAAAGAGAAATCAGCTGTTAAATGTTTAATAGATTTTCTGCTAAATTGCTTAAAACATAAAACATCAAGAAGTCTAAGCCTTTTTTGTATTTACTGTAATTTGAGTATATTTCAGTCTGTAAAAGGTTCTACCTTAGCACTGCAATAGTTGATTAAAATGTTTCCTGCCTCTTGTTTTTACTCAAAATCCTTGACATACAACCAGTGTTAGTATTTAGGAAAAAGACTGTCCTGTAATTAAGAGCCTAGGTAGCCTTAAACTGAAATCTATTTCTAAACAATACAGTGGATACTAGCTCATATAAGCTGCCTAGCAACATTCCTTCATCTGAATTTCAATTTTTTAAATAATTTTTTTGGTGGAACATTTTATTTTTATCCAAAAATATACTTTTTTAAAAAAAAACCTGTAAATTTAATCTTGTTTTCTGTATAATTGTAATTATAAAGCCTGTTTTTCACAGCAGACTTTGAAGGTACAAGTCCAGAGTAAGTCTAGAATGGGCTGCAGTGAATGACCTTGGCCATGGCTGTCCAAGTTTCTCAACACTAGCAAAGGGAGGGATCTTGTTGCATGGTGGGTCAGATTCATCTATTCTAGCTAAAAAGTAACAGTCCAGAAGCAGTCATTTTTTCCTCTAATATGGCACACTACATTGCCACATTGCTACATGCAGTTCAAGTAGAGGCAAGAGCTAAGTACAGCTACAGGTGAGGGGACAGAAGAGGTAATATTGAGGATGTTGTTAGTTATAACAGGATATGCTGCCATAAAAGCACATCTGGGGGAGAAGAGATGGCAATTATTCCTGCTTGGTATACCTCAGCAGGAGGTGACCAGGGAGTTATTATTAAAGACAAAAGATTTAGTCTGCAAAGAGAATTGATTCATCTAGTTCGAATAATATAGCTGCTCACTTGTTAGAGATGCATATGAAGAAAATCTTGGTGAACTAGATCCTTGAGCTGCAGTGTGGCTACACAGGTGCTCACTGGCACAAGTGAGTCCTGGGAACAGGCATCAATTACAAGTCCTCAGCAAGCCTTGGCATGTTTTTCTTACATCACTGTCCTGAAGGTTAGTGGTGTTAACTTCGTCTGTGAGCCTTTTTATTTGGTATGCTCCCATCTGAATATCTCTGGCCGTTAAAAGAGTGAGAAATGACCCCTCTGCAATGCTAATTCCAGTGTTGTGCCCAGTAAACTAGAAATGATTCTCCATTTAATTCACTCACTAGTTAATACTTTTAATTTTAGGGGAATGGATATGGACAGACAAAAGTGCAGTAGAATATGTCAACTGGGAGGATGGAGAGCCTACAGCAATATTCGATGAACACTGTGTTGACATGGATGTCTCAAAAGGAACCTGGAGGAGCTTTTACTGTTCTTTTAACCAGAATTTTATTTGTAAAATCCCCAAAAGTAAGTCCTGAATTTCTGTGAACTGGTTATTTTAGAACAATAGTTAACAGACATCAAGAAAAGCTGCTTATACACAGGCTATACTTTATGCATTGATGTTTATGCATGTGGACCTGCTTCACATCCAATAACTTCTAATAAAGACAATAAGAAATAATGTTGGAGGAGAATATGAGCCATTGTTTCCTCCTCTCAGATTAAAAGTGTTGATTTCATGGTGTTTGCTGTGCTCTGCAGTAGAGGAGAACATATCACCTGGTGAAAGGACAGAGAAAATTTATAGTCATTATGGTTCAAGTGCAAGGGGAAGTAGATGATGAATAGATGACTAAAATAGTGCTGAGAAGAAAGGCAGGCATTCTCCTGATAGCTAAGTTGAGGGGCAGAGTCACTGAGCTCCTGCAGAAGGAAGTTAGGCACTGCTGATGGGGTCAATACCATGAAGTACACTGGGATCTGCTGGACAGCCAGACAGAAAGAATCAAATGATGCAGGCAGTGGGGCTCAACTAATTTTTCTACTGACAAAGGCATAGGGAGACATGAGGAGAAAACCAAGCAGCATAATACATTTCATTCTTAATGGTTACTTGGGGCCCTGTGGTTTTTGGATGTTCACCCATGCAAAATCTGAATACATCACAGGCTGGAGAGAGTCCCTCTTAGGTGCACAGCAATGTTGCATAGAGAGTAAAGGATGCTAATCTGCATTCATGCAGATAGTGTGAGTCACCACAGACGCACACATTCAGCTGTATTTGCATGCATTAGCTGCGTGAGAGTTTCAAAGAAGCAAGATTCACCATTGGCAGACAGATCCACTGCATAAATATAATAGTTGCAACGGGGAACCAATTGCCTCCTGCATGTAGATCTCCAGATGTTGGCAGGTTGGCATGGAGTGATCCATTAGCATTATAGGGCCAAGCCAGACAGTCCTTCAATAAATCAACTGAACCATTCTGCCCAAACAATGGAGGGAACAAAAGGTAGTTGCCTAAAAATACACATTAAATGCTTTTGGGTACAAGTGAACTGTTCATTTCAGCAAGTGTTAAAAACTGACTTTTTCAATATGAAGTCTTAGATTGTGGAAGTGTAAAAACCTCAAACATCTGTCTCCCCTGCCAAAAAGTTCATGTCTAAAGTGATTGGTACTGTGACAATTGTTTGTGTTTTGGTTTTGTGTTTGGATTTTTTTTAACAAATATTTTTAAGTAGAATATTTGATAGAATCAGCCTGAATTCTCAGAAAAAAATGTTTGCATGCATTTTTCATCTCCATGTACAGTGTTTATCTCTGGGGCTTCCAGCATGACAGACATGGACCTGCGTGAGGGGTCCAGGGAAGGGCTACAAAGATGATAAGAGGATTGGAGCATCTCCAAATCAGGAGATGAGGACAGACTGAGAGAATTGGGCTTGTTTAGACTAGAGGAGAGAAGACTCTGGGGAACCTTTCAATACTTAAAGGAGACTTACAGGAAAGCTAGGGAGAGGTTCTTCATTAGGGAGTGTAGTGATAGGATGAGGAGTAATGGTTCTAAACTGAGAAAAGATAGATTTAGATTAGATATTAGGACAAAACTCACTATTGAAAGGACAGTGAGACATTGGAACAAATGTCCCAGAGAAGATGTGGATGTCCCATCCCTGGACTCTTTGAGAAACCTGACCCAGTGGAAGGTGTCCTTGCCTTGGCAGGGGGATTGGAACTGGATGATCTTCAAGGTCCTTTCAGATCCAAACTGTTCTATGATTCTGTGATTATTTAAAATATGATAGGCATGTAAAGTAGAAATTACGTACTCAGTGTTTATTTAATCTCTGAATTGTTGCTTGTAAACTGTGTGTAATATAAATATTTTTTTAAATTTTAAAGTTACTGAAGTTGAGCCAACCCATGATTCATCTGTCAATAAAGGTATGTTGGTTTCTTACAAGCACACTAACAGAAATTTCAATAAATTTTGGGGCATTTATTTTATACAAGTAAAATTTAAATATCTATTTAAGGATCACTGATGATTTTTTTTTAAAAAATTGTCCCTACAGAACATACATCAATTTTAACTGCTGTTATATTTTCTCAATACTTTAATAGTTCACCCAATATTCATTGTATGCAATAGCAGTCTCTGACCATTTATATTGTTTTGTTTTCTTTTTGTCTTTCACAGCATCAAAAAACAAAGCTGCTGCTCCATCCAAAGGTAGTTTAGGTGGGATCATTATACTGATTTTACTTCTGCTAGCAGGCACTGGCCTTGGATTCTACTTCTTCTATAAAAAAAGACGTGATCAGCAAAGAATCACAGTAGGTTATGACAGTGCCATATACTGTGGTGATGCTGACCCTGGAACTCATGAAGCTAAATGTCTTGTGACAAATATTGAGCAAAATGAGGAAGCAGCATATTAATAAGCAGAGTAATCTTGGTCTCAATTTTGAAAGGAATTACAGTGCTGGAACAGAAGAATTCTTAAGGCAAAGCAATATTCTTCTATGGAAGTTCTACTTAATTTTGCACAGGATGTGTCTTGCTTTCTGTATTAGCAGGGACAAGCCATCTTGCAAGGCAGATCCAAACATCTGCTCACAAAAAGTAACAGCTGTGAGGACTGTTGAGCATGCACATAGTCCTGGAGCTACTATGTGCAAGTGAACACTCAGGCAGTTTCAGCTTCCGCGTGGTTCCAACAACACTTTTAGGCACAAGAAGAACCATGCTCACCACAGGCAACTGTGAGAATAAGCACCTTAGTGCAATCCAAAAACCGCATCCAGATTTGTAGGTATCCTGAGAAATGCCACTCCTGAACTCTGGTGCAGACTGGAAGAATTGCAGAAGTTGGATGGTACCGCTCAGCTCACCTGGCACCAGTGGCTACTTGAAGCAGGACCTGCTCTCTGCTTCAACCAGATAGCCAGCTCCAGTGCTATGGGCCCACATCTTCCTTTTGCCACTGAGGTACACACAGAAAACCTTTGTGCTCCCCCTAATATCTGAATTAACACATTTTCATCCTCTGAGTATGACTGATAGAAAGGAAAGTGTAACTGGTTTTTCTTCTACTATAATTCTGTAACATAAACATTGAAAGATCAACTATAGCAAGAGGTTTGAATATACTGTGAATAGAAATATTTTATCAATTAAATAATAGAATAGGGATCTCAAAGGATTCTGCCAAAGGGATAAATAGGCAGGATTCTTAATTCATATCAGAAAAAAACCTCACATAAAATTTATTCTTGGAATCCACAACACCAGTAAAGATTCAATACCTTTTTAGACCAGACCAGTTTTTTCAAAGCTTAATGAAACTTATCATTAGGAAGTATTTTCTATTTTCTAACCAAATTCCCCCATCCAAGTCTGTTTTAATCCTTTGAATATCATTCCTGATTTCCACTATGATCAACGTGATAGCATTGCATGTTGTACTGCTCTACTGTCTTATTCTTTGAGTTCAGAAACCCTTAAAATATGCAGAAGGTACACCTAAAAATTAATTTTTTTACTTTTCCAGTGTATTTTGTGCCAAATGTAAACAATCAAATTACTCAAAGCTCTTAGTCCAGAGAAGGTCCTTATTTAATTTGGGGGGTGGTGGTGGTATATTTTAATCTTTTGAACAGATTTTAATTGTGCTTAAATGAAAATATTTTATTTGTGTATGTAATACATGTAAATAAGTTTGGTTGACTAAATGGGCCATTAAAGGACTGGTTCTAAGTAAAAGCTTGTGTTTCTTCTTAAACAGAACAATTTCTCATAAAAATAAACATAAAAGGAAAGGGGGATGGAATACTTAATTTTCTATACACAAATAAGCATCCACTTTTTCTAATCAGGCATGTTCTCAAACACCAGTAGCAATTTTTCTTTACTATCCTACGAAATAGAGTGTCTCATTGCTTCTTTATCCCTGACATTTGAAAGGCTACCCTAATAAATTTCTAGTCAAAGTGGTGTAATTTAAGACTATTTATGTGCTGTATTGCTCTAGCAGTTTCTGAGACAGATTCTTATATTTTATGGGTCACATCTCTCCTTATTTTCTGATAGTACCACTAGTTACATCTTCTACACCTCTAATCCTCCTTGCTCTTCACTTCTAGATCCTGCTCAATAGGATCTAGTAGGTCCTTCTGACAGTACAATGTGCTAGTGGACAAGATATTTCAGGCAAAATCCTGCCAGCACTGAGCAGATCAAAAGGATTAATCCATCGTCGTAACACTTGCCATGAAGGACACTTCTGTCTGAGTTTGTCTGAGTTGGTTCTGCAAATCTCTAGATTTGGAAGGAGAAACGGTTACCAGAAAACAATAGCTCATAGATAGGAAAGGTGCCTAGTGAGAAGTTAGTTTGTGAAAGTTTTCAGGGACTGATAAGCTTTATAGGTTAATAGTCCTATTGGCTCTGTGGGAACAGAACCAAGAGTTTGCTGGGATGGTAGAAGGCTGCTAGTGCACACAAATCTCAGCAGAGGTTTGTGTAACTTGGACCGCATCCAAGATAGCATTGACTGCTGTCTGATAATGAAGAGTATGACCCTCTGAGGGACTTGCCAGGCATCTCCTGGGTACTCCCTGACGTGCCAATGTGGCTCTCTGCAACTGAGTATATCGTGGGGATTAGTTCCCAAATATTGGTCCAACCAGATAGCTACGAGTCACTGTCTGTGAGTGAATCCTGCGAGTGAAGAAGTGAATGGGTTCTCTATATAACTATAGATAGGTTGCAGTTATCTGCTATTTACCATAACAGCTTGATTCTATTCATAATAACAGCTTAGTGAAAAAGAAATAAGAAAATAAAAAAGAAATACTAGTTGTGATCTGCATTTTCCCCCAGTTGAACCCCCTAACATTGAAAAGGAAATCTGTAAGAAATTTTGGGTTGTCTATCCTGGTATGATGCTTTATCTTCTCACAGTTTTTGTTTCCTGTCAGGTTTTTGATTCCAAATTCTTCTCTGCCAGCTAGATTTCTGAAGGAAAGCTGTAGCTGCTGCTGTATTTCAAACCAAACCCTAGCTATTAGACCTGCTCCAAGAATGCTCCTCAGATGAGATATATCACGAGTACATAATTCAAAGACACTACTTAAATGGAGGTGTGAGATAGGTACTGGGTGGCCACATCAAGGTGCCTGGACATGTGCCAAAAGTAAGCTTTTTACTAAGCCTAGGAAACCTCAGAATTAGGTTGCAGTAAGTAGAGATCTGGGGAACCCCGGTTTGTCAGTTTGTCCAGTTTCCACATAGGTTCTGGGTTTGGGCTTAGATGCAACATGAGAGCATTTATGAAATGCCTATTCACATAGACAAAAAGTGGAAACTTACTTTCTCTCCTGCATTTTCTCTGTATTTCACTGTGTTATATCCCTAAATTGAAAATATAAGATGGCTGAAAATGTAATTAATTCTCAACTTGAACTTGTTAGGCTGTAAGAACTAGTAACTAACATTAGGGAAGGGAGAAATTCACCTGTGGAGGAATTCACCAACTTTCTGTAGTATTAGATGCCAACACAGCCATAGCAGATAGGTGTACAGAGAAGAGTGGGACATTGTTCTCTAAAAGAATACCAATTTACAGAGAAAATATTTGGTAATATCTGTACCAGTAACTTGGAACAGAAGTAAAGTTTATGAACTAAAAGTATTTGTGATTTACATTTATGAAACTAGGAGACTGAAAAATGAAGTAAAGAGTAATTTGGAACAAAATCTAAGGAAGATGTTTAAATACAAACAGAATAGATAGGTAGTTATGAAATGAACTAGTGACATCAGGCTACATTTCAGTGGGCAAGAACCAGAATTTGAGTTCAATAGGAAAGGTCTGAACGGCTTCATAAGCATAAAATATTCCTGATGTCATTGCACCCAGGCACAAGAGCAGTGAGGATTCATTTTGCCTCTTCTCAGCTGTGTCCTTATCTGACATATACAGCTTTCTCTTCTCTATGACATTCTACAGGGCACATCTTTTTTATTCAATATCTGTTAAATAATGATATCCTAAGCATTTTAAGGATATGGTTAGTAGTTCTTGTTCCTCTGAGGAAATATTCATTCTCATTTCAGAAGAATGCATGTTGTGCAACTGTTATACTGCATATAGACTCTTGATCTAGATAGACAGATGAAGTTCATTCCACCTACTTTTAGAACTAGTTGACATGCTTCTCCTTTAGAGTCAATAGTTAAGAATATATATATCTAGGACTTACAGTTGTTCTGTGGTTCACCAGAAGAGGCTAATGATGGCAGAGAGGTTCCAGAGATGGGAGGAATAGGGCTTGGGCAGTGACAAACATAGACTGTGGTTGGTAAGAGGATGGCACAAAAATCCAAATACAGAGAGAAGTGCAGGGGATTCATGATTCCTGTGGGAGGACAGGACTCTTCTGTGAGGGGAAACAATGAAGGACTGAATGTGCTTTACATAGAAGAGCACCAAGAGAAGAAGCCAGCTGAAGGGAACTGTTGCTGCAGGAGCCCTGCTGCATCTTTCAGAACAGGGAATAGAGCTGTGTGTGGATGGGGAGGGGACAGAGGGTACAAGATATCTGTAAGATATTTCCGAGTTTGACTGGGTACTCTATATTTTTTGGAAAAGCCATGGCTGAGGATCAGTGAAGAAGGCAAGCTGCCTCTCCACTTGCCCTGATACCTGTCATTTTGCACAGGGCACAGCCATCTAGAAAGATGAGGAGACATTTTCTCCCTCAATAGTAATGATTGTGCACAAAGCCAGGGAGATGTTTTCATGCATCATAGTGGAGTGCAGAGGGCAAGAAGGAAACCAAGGTTTTCCTAAAAGGAACAGAAAGTGGACTTGTGGGCAAACCTCTGGGGTGATGGAAAGGAAGAGGTTTCTCTTACTGAGCTATGGAGGAACTGAATGGGAAGTTTTTTGCAACCCAGGAAACCACTGAGAGAAAGCTTCCAGGCAAGCAATTTCTTGTCAAAGATACTGTCAAAAGTGGAAAGAATTGCTTTAAACAATCTGTTAGAGACCAAATCCCCTCTTGTGTCCTGGGACACATTTAGTTTGAAGAAAATGAACTGATAATTCCACCTGTTGGATCTAACTATCTTGCGGTTTACTCGATGGAGGGGTGTCGGGGTGGGAGAAAGCAAGAAAAAGAGGAAGAAGAGAAGTTATATTGAGTATACGATGCCTCTGATAGGTGGAGGGGAGTGAAGGGGATGAATCAGTTATTAATGCCAGTAGAATAACAATGACGCTTGATTACACATCTTCCATGCACCCAAAGGTGTCTCCTGCATCCCATATTGCAAGAAACCCTTTTTAAAACTATTGTTTATGCTATAAAAACTTAGCATAGTGACACTAAATAGGGAAGGGATTTTAAATAAATGAGGAAGCAAGAAAAAAGACAAAAATAAAGATAAGATAAGATAAATGAGATCCCAAGGAAAGAAATCCTTAAATTTTGCTTTCAGCTGAGGAATCAAAAGAGACAAACACATTCTATGAACCCTCTTCCTTTAAATATTTTCTATTGCTTCTTGTGCACTTTTATAATTTGACTGAAATTGTACTGAATACTACAATAATTCCATTTCCTGAAATTTAATATTTTATCATAACTCACTCCTAATATTCATAAGTTGGGTTTTTTTTCTCAATTATTCATGTTGATAACAGTTAAAATGTCACTTGAAGTGAGTTTTGTAAACAGTTTCTACCTGTTCTCACACTTAGTGCGTCAACATAGACAATGTTTTCTATGGAAATATCATCGTCGATTATGGAAATACTCAAAATTAGGCGGTAGAAAAGGTCCTGAGCAAGCTTTGAAGCAGCATATAGCTCTGAGGCCCTGTTTTGGGCTAGGGGTTAAACAAAATGACCTCCAAAGTTCTCTTCCAAACTATTCTATAATTCTATGTTTGGTAGTGGCTGATTATGTATTTAGGATGCTGTACTGAATGATGCAGGGAACTGCAGCATCTTTTATTTACCACTGAGTGGAATCCTTATCAAGGCTGCAGATGTGCAAGACTTGGTTGCTCAATCTGCTGCATGATGTTTTGCTCCAAGCAGCTGAGCAGTGAAGCTGTTCCTGATATCACAGCCAGATGGTTTGGGCATGGGTAAGTGCAGGGGTCATGAACAGGATACCACAAATACCGAGTTACCTTTCTGGGCACCATTGTCAAAACCATAGTTCCTACCAACAGTTTAATACAGGCATGTTGTGGGGTTTTTTATTATTTAGCAGCTGAGAGGCCTGCTCATTAAAGAATGTTGATTTTACAAGACATATATCTTTACCCATTATAGTTCCATGGCACTTTCTTTGGACAATGTCCTGTATGAGATCCTCACCTTGGATCTCTCCCTGTGTCCATGATTATTACATGAACCCACTTGGAAAGCTGGGTTGATGTTCCCATATATTCAACTTCTGCAGCCAATTACATGAGCACTTCCAGAAGGTCGTAAATGTTACAGCTGGCATTCCAAACAAAGACCTACACCAGATGTGAGGCTGCAAGCAGTTGGGCTCTCATGTCCTCAGGAAATTAATTATACTGTCAGTGTGAAAAAAAACCCAAACAAATCCAACAACCAAAGAAAACCAAGAAACAGAGACAAGAAAATAAGGATGTAGAAGTTGAAAGCAATGTTCTCCTCCTCTTTGTATTTCTGAGTGGCTGGAGGTGCATGTTTGTTATACTCCAGTTAATTATATTCTGTCTACTAGTATCAGATTCCATCCTAAGACTGCTATTTACCTTTCAGTCCTCTGCCTCTTGTTACTACTTTTATTCCTGCATATTCCTTGCCAATTCCTTGTTTTCCTTGGTCTCTTTGTCATGTGCAGGTACCTTCAGTTAACACCCATTAGTTGCTGGTCCACAAAAGCAAATTGCCCTGGAAGATCACACATGGATCCAGTCTCTTCTTTCATATCATTCCTGTCTGTGCAAAGAAACAGAGGCAAGAGAGGAAAGAAAAGCACAGAGGTACTTCATCAGGTATATGAGGAAAAGTAGGTGATGGTGCTGCACATGGGTGAAGCAGTTCTTCAACCAGTCTAGTCTGTAAAAAAGAACAGTATCACTCAGAGGTACTAAAAATGTGAAGTTCAGCAAGGTAATTGCAAAAATAAGAATTTTAATTCCTAGCATATAGTAACTGTGCAAATCTGTTGTGATGCTGGAAATATCAAGTTCTTAGCTGATAGAACTGCATTTTACTTCTGAGTCTTATAAAAGCTCATATCAGTATATAAAACTTAAATCAATATCAAGCTTCAGTCTACAGACACATTATTTTCTTGCACTGGAATGTGTCACTTCCATGTCACACTAGCTGATTGTAAAAGAAGGTGTCACTTTTAGATTTCTAAGCTTCAAAGTATTTAATTTTAGAATTTAGGAGGGATTTCAATCATGCTTGAATAAGCATATTCTCTTTTGCTCTGGATTCCACTGTTCTGGTACAAATGGAGTTTCTTTCTTCTAATGTTAAAGTAAGCAATAGGAGGCATTACATAATTTGAGGGTTAAAGATCTTAGAATTTTTATATCCTATGAATAAGAACCTTTTATCATTTACATAATAGAAATAGGGAAATGAAAAGACCCTGCCCAAAGGCAAAGTCAGCTAGAACTCAGCAGCTGTTGACATATACAACCACTGTTTCCAACAGTGATGGACAACCTGCTGAACGCTTCTATACTAATAATGTGCTTTGCAATGCTGCCAGTTTTTCAGGGTATCTGGGCTAGAGTAGTCCACATCTATGCTAGTAAAATCTCTTGGTTGCTCCATAGCAGGCTGGTGGTTGTTGTGCCTAAACTGACTCATGGGAATGGTCTCCTGAACATTCAACATGCCAAACTGGATCTAGAAATCCCTTTGAGAAAATGCTCCCCAGCATGGGGCAAGTACACATGCCAACGTCCATTTACAGGATAGACAACTCTGCAGCAATATCTCTTCCTGAGCCCTATTTAATTTAAGTTCATTTGCCAACTTTAACAATTTATTAAGCACACATTTTGCCATTATCTGAGTAGTTAACATACAGAATAGCACCTAATCTTCCCATCAAATCCTTGTCTGTACACCTTTCTATTCAACATGAACTGTTAATTACTGTTCTTTCCTTAGGGCTTGACTGACTCCTTACTATCTAGTTATCCTCTCATGATTAGCAATAGTATCATCTTTTCTACTACCTTTCCAAGAATTCATGTTATTCTGCCTTTCTTATAATTCCTTGCTTCCTCTTTTTTTTCTCATACTGTTTGTTGTTTTCTGATTTGCTCAAACCCTCTCTAACTTTCATCAGTGTTGACTGAGAACTGTAAATCTCTCCAAGTACTGCAGCCAGTTTCTAAGTGTTAAGAATAACCAAATTTGTCTTCTTTTAAAAAAATGCACTATTTATAGTAGATTAAAATAATGTATGGGGTTATCCTGAAGACCAGACATAGTATTTCTTTTTTTATCTTTAATCTGTACTGTTGTTTTATGCAAAGTTGGGCAGAACTTGTGCAGAACTAATTAATCAATGTTCATGGTACAGGAAATGATCTTGCAAATATTTGCTCGTCTTTGTTTACTTGCCTCTCAAAGAAGTGGCTGACAGAGTGTTACTGAAACAAAGAGCATACTTTAAACAGTGCTTGCTTATGTTTTCTTATGAAGAATTAAACTCATGAACGCAATGACATTGCCTCATGTAAAAAAACAAGGAATATGTATTCTACACTGAAGCTTTCCAGTACAGACTTAGGTTTGATAGACTGTGATGCTGCCAAGAAAAATAGTGAGATTACTCAAAATGTGGGCAGGAACCCAAGCTCATTTTAAATGCACGTTGGCTTTGTAAGTATGAAAATTCAGCTAAATTAAGAGTGCTTTGTACATGCAGTGATATGAACAGCATCCACAAAAGTGTACTTTGATGAATGATGTCCCTACTTA
Organism: Piaya cayana; assembly: GCA_013389865.1. Classification (NCBI taxonomy): domain Eukaryota; kingdom Metazoa; phylum Chordata; class Aves; order Cuculiformes; family Coccyzidae; genus Piaya; species Piaya cayana. The sequence continues at coordinate 27,264 of WAAB01017554.1, forward strand.
GGCTAGTGTTTAGAGATATGTGTTAACTGAAAAAAAAAAAACCCCATGCCATTTGCTGCAGAGAATGTAGCCTTGGATAGTCCTGTAGTTGGGAACTGGCTATGACTTGAATTCAAAGTCTGGACCAAGGTTTATAAGCTTTCCAGAGATTAGATCACCTTAGTGGTTTTTGATGCTGTGCACCATGACACAAGGAGCTGAAAACATTTTTATAGATGTCAATTAGATTTTGCAACACTGTCATTTTGTGCAGGTGTAAAAATTAGAGGCAGTATGGTTTAATTGGAAAGGAGGAAAGCTTCATAATTTGCACAAGGTCAGAGTTTGGAACAGAAATACTGACATTTAACTTTTTCTGTGTCCAGTTATGTTGAAAATCAGGGCATGTCTAGGCAGTGCAAAATTTTCTTACCTACCATAACGATCCTGGCTTTGCTCACAGAAATCTGTCTGGAATTGACCAGATTTTTTCACAACTGCCTGTCAAATGGATACTCGAATGTAGACCTTGCTCCTCCATTCTTAATTATTTTTTACTTCCCCTTCCATCCCCACAATATTCATTAGTTGCAGAGACAGGAATGTCAAGTTTCAACTTCACAAGTTTCTATATTTCCTCTTTCTCTATCTGTGCCTTAGTGATAAATTTGCTAGCTTTTGGTTAGTAATAAAAAGGACACTCTGAATTTGTTTTTCTGTATGACACAGTTCCCCAGGGTTTTGACACCAGTGGGCATAATCCAGTATTCATGTCTGAAATACCCAAGTTGAGCACTTTTTTTCTCGAATTTATAGATATGTGGAAGAGGTTTAAAATAGAGGTTCCTGACAGAGATTGTCTGTGTGGATGAGTGATGCCAGCAGCAGCAACAACAGTGATAGTAGCATTACTTAGAAGAGCCAAGTAGTATAGAGTGTTGTCCCCTCCCTCTACATTTCGCTTGGGATATATATCCTGAGAAAGAAGATTGGTTAATTTATGCTAGATGTTCACCTCTTCCCTGAGAATGCAGGACTCAACAAGAAATATTAGATGCCTTCAGCATCCCGCAAAAGAAATAAAAGAACAAATCACATTACAGTCATATTACAATGCTCAGACTATGCCTGGAAGAGCTGTGATAGACTTAGATGCCTTTCATAACAAAGAAATCTGGAAACTGTTTCAGACTAAAGCCAGCCCTTTGAGCTGTTAACAGAGCTCCTTTCACTCTTTATTTGAACTATCTTTTTTTTTTTAACTTAGCCCTACAGATCTTTTTATAGTTCTGTAGTTAAGAGATTCCTTTGGCTACAGTACATGTGAATGTCTACGCCCTCTATTTCCTTTTGTGCTGTTAATTATAAAATTTCCCTCCTTTTTCTGAAAATAGGTTTGATATAACTATAGTTGAAAGGTATATGAGGAGGGGAAGAACTACAGTGTCTTCCTTATTAGCTGATGTAAAGAAACTTCTGTTACTACTTAGCTCCCACCCCCATAGGGACTGACAGGTAGGTTAGGCCACGAACAAGTGTCGGAGAGTTGGTGTTAAAATGTTTTTCAGATGTGACATTTTTCATCTTTGTTACCTATATTTAAAACCACTTTCTGGACTGTACCAATTAATGGGTAGTGGGGAAAGAAAACAGTCTTAAATATTTATGAGAAGCATATTGAAGCAGAAAAGTTGGCAGATAATCTGCTTAAGTCAAATGCTGCACTTAGATATGGTAGGAGATTAACATAAAGGAAGGGAATAAAAATTTGTCAAAAATTGTCATAGAGTCATAAAATGTCTTGAGCTGGAAGGGACCCATATGTATCACCAAGCCTAACCCCCTGCTTCTCATAGGACTACCTAACACTGAGCTACATAACTAAGAGTGTTGTCCAGACGCTCCTTGAAGTATTAGCCTAGGTAAATAATTTGAAACATTTCTTTCTGAAAAGTGGTATATGTCTTCGTTTGGGTTTTGTTTTAGTTTTTTTTATAAGGAAGGAAACATTGATAAAGCAAAGAAAAAAAATTGAGTCATCCTAGAGATAACAGAAGGAAGAGGCATTTTCCCAGTTATTTTTGTAACTACATATTGTTATTCAGGAAGTAGTGCTGACCTAGTTATTTTTTTCCTTACACAAGCCATGATTTAAACAGCAGACCAAAGATCCATGCTAATTATTTCCAGTGATTACCGAAGCTTAGTTAATGAGAAGCAGTTAAAGTGTATTACAAAAAACTGATGAGTGTATCTGTAAATCAGCAGTCATGGAGCCTACATTGGTCTACTGTACATCAGATGAAACATTGAAATTCAAATGATCTTGAGTCAACAGGCAGGGCTAGACAACATTTGCAGCTGTGACATACACCCTCTGGTGCAGTCTCCCAGATGCAACCCATCCTCCCGTTGAATGTGGCCCCCATGGCACTGTCACAAGAAACAAGGGCTGAGACCTTCCGAGATCCTGATGCTCACTCAGACATCTTATCAGCATGGCAGTTACTTTGGCCTGGACGTTCACTTTCTTGTTTTAGCATGCTACTCTCATTTTAACAGCCCAACATTGCGGAAGATAAGAGAAATTTTCAAGCAGTCACTTATGTCTCTCCAAGGAAAGCTTGGCTAGGTCTCGTGACCCCTTGCAAGCCCAAGGCTGCTATTGCATGATGGACCTAGAGATTTGCCCAGCACACCTCAGTTCCACCTCCCACCCACTCTGGGTCTAGTTTAACCCTGTTACAAGCAGCTTCAGGAAAGGAAAAAAGGACTACATGTCTGGTGTCCTGGTGCACTGAAAAAAAATATATAAGCAGGCAGATACAGCTCTGGCTCCAGGGCAAGGATGGCCCTGCCCAGTCATTCACAGGACACAGTAATATCATCTTGGGGGAACTGACTCGGGCTGTCAGTAAAGTTCAGCCTGAAATCTCCTCTCCTTCATCCTTCACTTTTCTCCTATTCATATTGCAAAGGGTGATCAGGTTTTATTTTTCATGAGATTTGCTTGCATTTTAAATTGAACCTGTGTCCCTTTAATCATATGGTTGCGCTGAGGAGCTACAGACCTTTTTTTACATCTTAAACCAGAGCAGCAATAGTGCCTCATGGGGCTGGTAAAGCAGCTGAGAGGCCACCAAAGCAGACAGGTTACCTGTGACAGTTTCTCAGTGGCAGTCACTCTTCCATTGCCATGACCCTCTCCAGTTTCCCATAGATGCCCAAGACGTGCTTGTATCAAACTGCATGTTGACATCATAAGGCTTCAAGAGAGTCAGAACAGAGGACGTTAATAGCTCGGTTTGTCATCGGTATACAAAATTCAGCAACAAGACTTGTTTCAATGAGAAATTGTTTATCAAATGAACGTTAAGGGTTACATCAGTTTAAGATTGCAAATCAATGTCACAGCTGTAGTCCTTTTCATATGTCCATGTGAACTGAAACCTGGAAAATAATTCTTAATTCTGGAGATAGAAAGATAAACTTCATAAACTTCTTTTAGAAATCCTGAAGACTGCCCTTGGTGAAGGGGAGAAAAGTGAGTCTAGTTGATTTCTAACAACTACTTTCCTATGGTTTTTTTTGGGGGGGGGCAGGTTAAAGTCTTTTACTAATCTGTCCAAGTACCTAATTCTTTCTTGATTAACTCCACTGTTTATTTTCCTGTATTTCTTGTCCTTTCCAAAAAAGATGTGAAGGATAATTCATGACTTTTCTTCATGTAAGGACATTTTACATCTTTGTGGATTGCTATCATGTCCTGCTCCAGTCTTCCCTCCCATGGACTAAGTTCTTCCAGCTTATCCTCAGAAGCCATGTAATTCTTCTGCATCTTTCTGGCATTATGATTTTCATTTAAAGAAGAAAATAACAGACATTATTTACACTAGAAAAGCATTCTCCCGCTGTTGAGAGTGGGGTTTTGTTACAAAGGAAAACAGATTCCTAAAAGGCACAGATAGTAAAGAGTATCTGTAGTTTGCATAGCAAAAATAAGAGAGGAATCTTAAACATAAAAACCACATATGATTTTACGGATGGATTAATAGAGCTGCAATGTAATGAATTGAGGAGATAATACAGGCAAGGCTTAAAGATGCTTTAGCCTAGCTGACCCCAATATTTTTTTATGAAGTCAGGCTAGGCTGATACCAAACACCTCAAGAGTGAGAGTCTGACAATGACCTGGTGGCTTCACGTGTCAGTTGTGTAAGTCTGTGTCTCAGTCAACAGAATATATTACTCTAAGCACATTTTGGAATATATTACCTCACAGGTTTCAAAAGGGAATACGTGAATTAGATGGCCCTATCAGATAAAGAAAATATTTGGTCTGAAAACTGTTTTCCTCAGCTTCTGCTCAAGATAAAAACTATTTGATATTTGTTAATTACACCTGTCACATCTCAGAGTTAGGTTAAAGATAAGAAGATTGTTAGGATTTTTACTTTAGTAGAAGGCTTCCTTGAACTGAGAAATAGTGGTGCATTTACACCTTGTTCTTGCTGTGCAAGCGTATGATGTGTAATGAGTTTAATAATTTTCTGGTAACTGTTAAAACATAAGACTATTAGCCAATTAGGCATTAAAGGAACATCTCTTTATATCAGTCAAAATTCAATGCTATTTCTCATGAACTTTTTATCAAATTACATGATCCACAATTTCCCTCTCTTAAAACAAATTAAATTTATTGTTAAATATGACTTACTTCTGTGTAACTCTCTTTACAATACTCTCTAATGTTATGTATCTTGCACGATTTCTTGGAGATTACCATTAATGATTTATCACTGCTACATGATTTTTTTTAAATCCTTCAGTATGAATATAAGGACATAAGACAAAGCTGATTTAATTGCTATATGCATCCTTTCCTTGCTCTGTTTTTCTGTTCTTTATCAGTGTAGTTAACACTATTGACCATTTAATCAAAATTAAGTTATTTTATGTAGATTAGAACAACAAAAGCTTGATGTATTGCTTGCTTCTCTGTTATCCCAGTACTTCATGGAGCAATAATTTTTTTGCATTTTGTTTACCTTTTTGTCTTAGTATATTTATAGAATATGCGACTTTCTCTTAATTTATTATAAATTCTAGGCACAAAATCATGACCATTTTTTTCACCCATTGCACTGTATTGCTCGTTGCATGATAAACTCTAGATCACATGGGCCAAATTATTCATCCTGTCACAAATATTCACACAATTTCTTGTAGAAACTGTTAGCCATTTTGTATGGCAATAGGACAATTAGCTTTTAATTACCCCAGGAAGCTTACATACTTTTTTTTTTTTTTTTTTACTTTAAAGTAATACTTCCTACTCTGGATAAAAATAAAGTTCAGACTTTGCATGCATTCCCTTGCCAAGTAGTGACTATTAAGTTCACAATTCTATGTAAGGGAGATGCTTTTTCATTTAAAGTTTCATCTTACACTTATTTGTTACTAAATGTACTTTTAAAGAGTTTATTGTCTGTGTAGTACCCACATAGTTAGCCTCTAGCAGTGCATGATGGACTTAAGATGTGAAGGCAATATAAAGGTGCTCCGAGACTCTTTAGTAACTACTTAGAATCATAGAATCATAGAATAACCAGGTTGGAAGAGACGCACCGGATCATCGAGTCCAACCATTCCTGACATTGCCAGATTTCTGAAGCACAAATGAACAAGAGAATGGTGCCACCTCCTGCCTGGCACTCCCAGAGGTACATGTCTGGTGGCTCATGGTGATCAGGAGGTGTAAGGTGCAGTGAATGGAGTGAAGTTTGCTTTTCTGGCTTTGTTTTTTTCAGCTTTTATCTATGTTGGAGGCTGGTGACAGGGATTTTCACAGTCTCAAGCAATTGCTTCTTTCCAGGAACCAGCACAGCACCATGTCATTCACAGTACCGGTCACAAAAGAAAAGATGCAAGTACACAGGGTGAGTTTGGAGTATCAACAACACAATACAATTTGTCCAGATTTTTAGACCAGAAATTGTTCTGCAGTCAGGCTGAAGGGATTCCTATCAAGAGCTTGTTTTGTCCTAATGAACCCATGTTTGTTTTACTGTCAGGCTACAGTTGGCTCTGGTGTGGCTTGAGGAGCAGAGGAGGATGAAGAAAAGGAACTGTTCCCTTTTTGCTTCTTTATAATTGCACAATGATCAACCTCTTGACCTTATGCCATACAAGCCCAAAATATAACAAGTGTTTTTAAAACTGCCGACAGTATAAACAACAAAGTAACTTTTATACAAATAGGGCACATGCTGTAAAGAAATGTTCTCAGTGTAAGACAAATCATTTCAGGCCAGAGACAACTTTGACGCTTTCTAGGCAAGATATTTGGCAGGTGATTAGGAGGTCTATGGGGGTTTTTTCTTAAAAAAAAATAAATCCAGAAATATCTTTTTTAAAAAAAAATCTGTTGACTTTGTTTTTATGTTATTGTTAGCATATTTTATCATCATCTGAAAAAGGAAATTCAGTTGACTTTTCCTGTAACTTCCTAACATCTGCACCTAGGATTTCCTTGAAATTTCTTATGTTACAAATTTCTCCTTTTTAATTTTAATCCTGTAGAAATTCTCAGATAACTCTCTTGCACTCTTATCTCTCAGATAACTTGACTGCTCTTTTCAGTGGGCAGTCAAGTAGGAACCAATCATTTACTTAAGAAATGCTATTATCTTTTTAATAAACAAGAGACGATACCAAATTTGCTTGCTATCACATATTTGCTGCAGGTGCTGAACAAATACATTGCAAATAGTATTTCCACGCCACAGATTGTTCTTTCCATTTATCATTTTTTCTAAGCAAACCAAAATATTTCCATGGTAAAATTTAATGTGATAAAGTCAGGCCTTTAAGCAGTTGTACGGACAGTCTGTAACAATTGGGAGAGAAATGCTGTTGCTTTCAGATTTCCACCTGTATGTTTGGAAACCAAACTCCTGCATGTTTGCACTTACGATCTGGGTAAGAAATACATGGCCTTTCCTGAAATTGTGGCTGGCTCTTGGCATGACTGTCTGACAAGATTGACCTACTTCACAAGAAAACTGGGGACCATTTCTAAAATGAGCCTTTTTTTCAAGTAGCTTTTGGTGCTGGTCTTTTGGTTGCATTTATGCATAAATGAAGGCCTGTGGGACAACAGCAATCTAATTTAGGAGGGAAGAAATTTTCATTAAGTCCTACAGAGTGAATTTCCCTTAAATAATCTAAACTTCAGTCCTGTCTTAACACACACATGAAAACATATAGCTTTGATTTGATGCCATGAGCTCCCCAGGTGTCTCTTCAGGAAAGCTAGAAGGAAAATATTGACATATAATCTTCTGTGTATCACCTGCTTTCCCAAGGAAGCACAGTTTGCCCTCAGTGAGAAGTCATTCTTGAAGGCAAAATTTGTTCTGTCTGGTCCTGTGTTTTCAAAATGTAGCATGTGACAGAATACTTCCTTATTTAGCACTCAGAACTTTCTATCCAACCATCTAGCCTTGGAAACTGCAGGGGGCTGGTCACTGTCCTATCTTCAGCAGGGTTTTGTTACTAGGAATTCTCATCATCCAGCTTTTGGTGAAAGGAATAAAAGGAAGGAACATTTACAATCATGTTTTCTGTGTTCTTGCTTGTGGTTTTGTTTCACTCTGCATTGCAGCTGGTGGGTAAGTGCCTTCTTGCCTCCTGTAAAGCATTTGTGAAAGTGCTTCCATGTCCTGTGGCATTTCAGGGTGATTTATGGTTCTGTGGCAGTGCCTATATATACTTTATTAGTTTGGGACAGAGAGGGAGTTGGGGAGCCCCGTAATGGTGGGAAAGAGTGAAGGGCAGGATCTAACAGAAAAATGAAATGGATAGAGAAGACTGAATTCTTAATGGTTTTATTCATATATAGTGTCACTATAATTTCAATAAACATGGAAGATTAGACCAAAGAAAATAATGAGATATGTTTAAATGTCTAGGGTTTTTTTTTTCTCTTATTCTTTAAATCTGAATTCTGATTTTTTAGCTGTTAGTGTTTGAGTAATGGTTAACAAAATCAGACAGGAAAAACTTCAGGAGTTGTGAAATGTGAAATTATTTATGAGATATTAAGATGTTCACAGATGACGGCCTTGCAATCCAGAATGCATGGACAGAGAGGATGGATATAAAGAGAATAACTTTCATTCAATGTTTTAAACAGACTCACTAAATTCACTGACTTTGATAAAGTGAATGAAGTAATTTTTTTTGTGACATAAAATTGGATGAAATTTAGGAAAGTTTTTGTAGAATTACAGTAGCAATATTACTGCTATCCCTTTAACTATGTTTCTATTGGATGTGGTAAACAGATGGCTTCTGGAGACCTGAATGTTTAAGGTGAAATGCTTTTAGCTTTGTAACTGCCAGGTACAACAATTATGGATTGCCTCAGAGTATGTGATTTTTTTTTTAAATTTCCCATGGTATTATCACAGGCCATAATAAATATTTTCTGTATACAGTATATTATCAACTAAATGGATTTCAACATTTTGCAGACTTTTAAATTAAATTTCTTTAGCTTTTAAAATACATTTAATTTAATTATGACTCCCAGTGTTCAAGAGATGTATCAGGTACCAAAACTGGTTATGAATCCCAAAGGCTTTGGAGGGAAATACAGTGAGGTGGGTCACAAAGTACACCACAAAGTAGCAGAGCAAGTTCGTGGTCATGATTCACTACTGCTACTGGTACACTCATTGTAAAAATGAAGTTAGCTTAACTACTTCTACTTTACTTTGGCAGTGGAGCCAGCATTGTAGACATGAGTCAGAAAAGCTACCTGGAGAGCTAGGGATCCAGTTTCTGGCACAGGTGGACCTTCTAACTTCCACCAGCATTTCCACATTGACAGGTGGTAATCAGATGCTACTACTACGCTGTCCATGCTGCTTTCTTAGACTGTGATTATTTTCCCCATGTCATTCCTAGTTTTACATGGCAGTGGCTCAAAGCAGGTATTAAAGGTCTTGTCGGTCAGCAAGGCCAATGACCCAAAGGTACCCTTTGTGAGCCCCAGAGATGTTCACCCACATCTGCACAGTGAAGAGGAAAGGAAATTTGGATTTGAGGGTGGGGAGACAAATGGCTCAACAAAGACAGCTTTGACTCCACTGTGACCTCTACAAACTTTTCTCTCCCTGCCAGAACTTACAGGTGTCTTACAGTTTGTAGAGGTCAGTGGTCTACAAGGTCATGCACCTGGGGATAGATGTAATCAGGGTAATGGTAATAGCAGTGTGATTGAATGAATTCATGTGACTGATGTAAATAAATCCAACAAACTGTACTCACCTCTACTGATGTTGCCAACTGCCACTAATTCACAGTACGGTGACATGCAATAATGAAATACATATTCTACTGTTGACCTTACTGCTTTTTAATCAGTAAAAATGATATTGCGCTCCACTCTGTTAAAAAGGATCAAATTTTAATCTGGTATGAATGTAATGGTTTCTTGTTTATGTGAATGGGAAGCAGAATCACGTCATATATCCACTATACATATGTTATACATTAACCATTTATTATGCATTGTTTTGTTCTGCAGACATTGAAACATTTCTTATAAATAACGAAGTCAGCAAACTTTGTCTTCAGGCATCTGTTGCACAGTCAGTTAGAACTGCCACTTGCCATCAAGACAATGAATCACAAAAATTCAGGTGGATCACTGATCATCAGCTTATGAGCGTAAGACTGAACCTATGCCTGGGGGTGCTGTCAAAGGAGGATCAGGCTGTGATCACCCTGCATCCCTGTAGTCAAACAAGTGACCTCCAGTGGTGGGAATGCAGAAATGAGAGCCTCCTTGCAATCCAGGGACAAGATTTGTTTCTCAGTCCTGGTGATGAAGAATATGACAATGTTTTGCTAAAGAAGGGGCTGAGTGCAAAGAATAAGTGGAAGATCTATGGGGCCATGGATATTTTATGTTCCCAGGGAAACGAAGGTGCGGAATACTGATTGTTTCATCCTTTGCATTAATTTCTTTGTATTGGAGTGTTCTGGATCTTTAACTTTGACTATTTTGATCCCTTTAGTGACAAGCAGAGTTTTAGAAAATCATTGTACTGAGGGAATTATCCTTGGATTTAATGTTATATTTATGGCCAAGTATGTATTATATACATATAATATAGGTATTTATATATTACATAATACACACATTATTTTAATATATGTATTATAGTATGTCACTATTACAAATATTGTAAGTATTACATACAGCATATATGCTCTAAACATATACTATATATTGACATATACATATATACACATTTAAATACTCTTATACTATGTATAAGTATTCTCTAAAGTCACCATTGCTGACCATACTGTGTCACTACCTTGTTGACAGAGAGTATAAACATTGATAAGTTTCTTATACAGCAACAGGAAAAAGAAATTGCATCCTAAAGAAAGATGCACAATATAGGGGGGCTAAGAGGGCTGGAAGTACCAGTGTAGGCAGAGGTAGCTTTTATGACTCACCAGATGAGGAGGCTCATGGAATAATTATAATTATAATTACCAATGCAGTTACCCTTTGTGATTAACTGAAGTCTAATTGCTCTGAATGGTTTTCCCACATCCAGAATGAATGTTCTAAAACCCACCTCACAGGATATTTGAAGTATTAAACTCAGCCTTGCATGTGGGAGTTGCTCCACTGTGTGTAAGATACTTAAATGGTCACTGGAATAAAAACAGAGACAGGTTGTCTAACCTGATGTCTACTTTTAACAAAAATCGTGACTTCTAAATATTAGTTCCTTCTCTTGCACATTTTACATAAATCTTTACTTCGTTTAAAATAATAGTATCTTAAGGCAGAGCTCTGGAGCTTTATCAAGTTTGGAAAAGCATCATTGTTAGAATAAAATTCTAGTTGTACACTTCACCTACAAAATGTTACTTTACATAAGAAAAGCATTACTCTAAAACATATATCAGTAGCTTAAGTCTGAAAAAGTGCTGAAATGAATTTTATTATGGTTATGGGAAGAGTAACACAGCCATTACCACAGACTTCACCTTTTTTAGTTTACATTAATTGATTTTTTTCATACTATCTTTACCATTTTGTCTTCTCAGAGACATTTACGCTGCTAGGAAATTCCTTTGGGGCACCCTGTGTGTTCCCATTCATGTACAATAAGCAGTGGTATGCTGAGTGCACAGATGCTGGCTGGTCAGATGGCTGGCTCTGGTGTGCAACCACTGCAGATTTTGACACAGACCAGCGATATGGATTTTGTCCATCAAAAGGTAAGTTACCTGTTGCCATACAGTTCTCAGCATAATGTTGGCAAACCAGCACTAGCAGAATATTAATATCTTTATAATAATGCATAGTTTCCGAGAATGTATTTTAGTATATAATGTGTTGCCACATCTACCAGGTCTTTACACAAGGATTTTACACATTGCATAAAGATGTGGACAGAAGAGTTTGCAGTGTCCTCATATTGTGGGGGTGTTGCTGAGCAGCATGATAATTTTGAGCTCTTCACTGTTTCAAATCCCGGATATGTGCTGTCAGCATAGTACAAACCTCCTCTGAGAACTCCCATTGTGAGGGATGTGGACACAAAACCAGGTGCTACCAGAAAATTAATGATAAAGTTAACGTTTCATTCTGCATGATCCTTGTCAATATATTTTCACTGAAGTGGAATGTCTCCTTTTATCCATGGTATTAAGCCCTATTCATATTGCCTGGGAAATGTTTTTTTCCACCCCTCCTAACAAATGTCTTCTATCCATGGCATTTCTCTACTACTTCAATCACTTTCTGAAATTTTTTTCTATGGCCACTTCCCTTTCCATCTCCCTTTATAGTCTTGTCCTTGACAGGGAATCTTTGCATTCTAGGCACTGAAGACTCCTCCTGACACTTCTCAGCTTTCCCCTGTATTCTTCCCCATTGCTCTAGTTCATAATTGTGTTTTATTGTTAAACTTTCCCTTTACTCTGGTTGATTAAAAACATGCTTTTAGTGTAGTTCAAATCCATAGTCGAATATGCTTTCCAGGTCCCTACAAATATATCTAGAATGCTGAACCCAAAAGGCATGTGACATAGGGTCAACGAATAATTTTCAAAGCTTTTGAAAGCCATTCTCAGCTTGTAGTTTGTTGTTTATTTGTTTTTTTTAATTCAACTCATACTGCCTTTTGGGAATAATAAAGTATCTGATTCAATTCTGTATTGTGCTTGATTAGCACAATACAAACTACAAACCAAAGAAGTAAAGAAAACAGAAAGAGAAACACAATGCAGCTCAGCACCACTGGAGTGCCCAGACCCTGAGGCTGTGTGACAGACACATCCAGAAGCTCTTTGCAAAGGAGGGTAATTTATCTAAGAACTGTTTGGACAGGTCTAGTTCTCACAACTGTTAGAGGGAATTGCTGTCCAGAAAATGATATTACATGCCTTTTGATATATTTCATCTAGGATTTGTGCCACAGCACTCCACACAAAGTATATTTCTAAGGAATCCCTTCACTTGTAGTAATTCCTTAATTATGTATTTTCAGGGAACAGGAAACAATATTTGCCAGCTCTACCCATTGGTTTACAGGACTTAACTTCATCCTTCCACCTCCCACTTGTAACATTTTCAGTGCTCTTATAAAAACAACATAGGTGACATTTAATGAGAATGTCATGCACAGCAAGAACTGACAACTCACTTTTCTATGTATGAGTAACTATCATTCTGCAAATAATTTTTCTTCACAGATAAAGACACCACTTGGACTACAGATCTGTCAACAAATGTCCACTACCAATTAAATTCTGAATCAGCTCTCACGTGGCACCAAGCCAGGAAGAGCTGTCAGCAGCAAAATGCAGAACTACTGAGTATCACAAACATTCACGAACAAACATACGTTAAAGGTAAGGAAGTAAAGCAAACACTTAGTTACGTATGTGATCTGTTCAGGCCATCATCACAGCTAAGGACTATTTAGTGTGGTTTTGCCTAATATCTGTTTTCCTCAACATAAGAAGGATCTTCAACATTAGAAGGATATGGAACTATTGGAATGGGTCCAGAAAAGGGCTATAAGGGTGAGCAGAGACCTGGAGCACCTCCCATATGAGGACAAGCTGAGAGAGTTGGGCTTGTTAAGCCTGGTGAAGAGAGGGCTCCAAGGAGATCTTATAGCGACCTTCCAGTACCTGAAGGGGCTACGAGAAGGCTGGGGACGAAATTTTCACAAAAGCTTGTAGTGACAGGATGAGTGGGAATGGGTATAAACTGGAGAGGGGTAGATTTAGACTAGGCATTAGGAAGAATTTCTTCTCCAGGAGAGTGGTGAACCACTTGAACAGGTTGCTCAGGCTACTTGTGGCTGCCCCATCTCTGGAGGTGTTCAAGGCCAGGTTGGATGGAGCCTTGGGCAGCCTGATCTGGTGGGATGTGTCCTTGCCCATAGCAGAGGGGTTGGAACTAGATGATCTTTAAGGTCCCTTCCAACCTGAACTATTCTAAGATTGTATGGTTCTATGGACCTAAATATGCACAAGGAATTAAAAAAAACCTCTTTAAGAATTTGCAAAGTCATGATAAAATCATCGCCAAGTTTAACATAATTTAAAGTATTCAAGTATCCTGCAATTGTATCATTTTGAATTTCTATTTTAACACTTTATCTTATATTAAAATGTAATTGTTTTATTTATAAAATGGATAGAAAATTCTGAAAAGTAAATTAAAAATTTGGTTTTGGTCAAAAGAAACCTTTAAAACAAATTAAAAGAAGACAAAAGAGATTTCTTTGTGCCAAAAAGGAGACATGCTTTGTGTCAAATGTGGTTTGACATGTAATTTTTTCATTCATTTCACAAACTGAAAAATATCAGCTACTTATAGATTCCAAATCGTGACTCTACTTACCCATGTATTACTGGAGGAACACTACGAAAGAAGGTCTCTCTTTTTGTTTTTAATGCTGAATTCCACTTCCAAGAGATTTATTGGTATTATTCGTACCTACACTGTACCAATATTTCTACTATAATAAATCCAATGTTGTGCAGAATTTAGTCTATTCTACAGAAATACTTTTATTTTGGATATGCTTTGTGGTGTCTGTGACATCTGTGCTCATTTTGTATTAGGTGATAGAATAAGAGAACACTTTTTTTTGCTTCTTTGCTTTTTACAGCTTTGGCATTTTTCAGTTTATTAGGTATCTTAGTATCTAAGAGTACTTACAGTTAGATTTTTAAGAATTGTAACTCTTCCTAGGGACATTATAAGTGACTACTGCTGGTAAAAAAGTGATCTATAAAATAATTTATCTTCTTTTTGCTACTTAGAGTTAACAGAAGGTACAGATTCTGCACTGTGGATTGGACTCAACAGATTGGACTTGACAAGTGGATGGGAGTGGATTGGAAGCAGCCCTTTCCAGTACTTAAACTGGGCTCCAGGTAGTTATGACTTCAACTGATGCTGTTTCTGAAATAAAAATATACATAACTCAAATACTGCTTTAAATTCTGTTATCAGATGCATATGTCACATGTATTTTGTATTTTTTGTGCTTTAGCTTTACAAAGAAACTCTTTTTTTTTTTTTTTTAAACAAATATAAGCCGGAAACTTCTATATAATGCAAGAATATTTGACTTCTGAAAGCAATAGTCTTTCCCAAAAATATGTTCTCCTGTTTCTTGTCTCTAGCAAGAAAACTATGAGAGGGTTGCATGTTCACATCCACTTAAATGTTACATTTCATACAGACATTCTCACTAACAGAGACCTACCTCAGTTTTTGCCAAATCTGGGGAAGACCTTTTAACTTTAGGGCTTTCTTTCAGCCAGAAGTGATTTCTCCTGTGTTTTTTAGTGCTGACCACTCTAATTGCCCTTCAATGAAGTTCACTTTATTTATTTTTTTTTCCCCATGCCTTTCCCAAAGGAAGCCCCTCTCCAGAAACCAGAAAACTCTGTGTAGTTCTGAATCCTGAAACAAAAGCTAAGTGGCAAAATTTGGAATGTGATCAGAAACTTGGTTACATTTGTAAGAGAAGAAACTTTACTTTGGCTTCCTCAGGTATGTTGATATATGTTGACAGTTAAAAGTAGAAACTATTACCTGAATTACTCTGCATTCACATTGACCTTGATGAGCAGGAGAATTTTATTAAAAATAGAAAATAGTTCTTATTTTCTTGTTTGGTTTTTAAAACCATTAGATCACACCAGTCTGATCTCCAGTGCCATGGCACACAGCATGAAACAGATAGAAGCAAAGAATTTTTAACTTGTCCCATCTGTCCGTGATTTGGTAGTCAGGTCTGTCCTATGAATAAATACACTACTGAGCATGAAAATGAAAACAACCCAAAAATTAGTTTTCAGAAGAGGGACATTAGTAAGAATAAGCAAAAGGAAGACAGATCTGACACACTGCAAAGTTAAAAGATATTTTAAGTGTATAAAGATTTAAAATCATATTTATGTTTACTATATTTTACGTCCATCATTTCCTTATAACGAGGATTTCCAATGAAATTTCTTAGATTAGAACTTTTGCACAGAATAAATGGAAAGATTTTCAGTGTCCTGTCCCTTTCACGGCATTTGAACTCTTCTAAAATACTGATATTTTCCCTAGGTAACATTGGGCTTGTTACTTGCCCAGATGGATGGGTACCATATGTAGATCACTGTTACAAGATCTTCAGAGAGAACAAAGCATGGGAAGAAGCTTTGACATCTTGTCAGAAGGAAGGGAGTCACCTGGCAAGCATCCAAAGCCTTGAGGAGCATAGCTTTGTGGTGTCTCAGCTTGAGTACAGTGAGTGTTTCTGGGGGGCACTTTTGCCTTTGTCTGCTCATAAGAAGCACCAGCTGAATCGAGATGTAGCATTTCTGTTACTGCAGCCAAAGACATGCAAGGAGCCAGTGGTCCAGTGGTGTTAGACTGGTTCATGTAATGCTCTCCTTTCTGCTGCCTTCTGTGCTGTAACTTGCAAACTTAACTATCTCATCTTCCATGAGGGTAGAAGGATATCATCCCAGTGAGAAGCTTTCTTAGTGACTACCACCTTGAAAGAGTGGAAACTTTTTTAATGGAAAACCAACACATTTGTCCTGCTTTCTTCACATTTGGGGAACTTATAGTGTGGTTCTGAGTCATTCTTCATGTCTTGTGGTCAACCAGCTCTCACATGAACAAGGTCACAGGTCTCTGCAGAGTTATGGAAGAAACATACTGAGTCAAAGATTAGCTCTCCACATTGCCAGATGGAAAAGATCAGCACACCTAACTAAAGTGCTTTCCAAATTGCCTCAGCTGCATAAAGAACCATACTCAGGTCACTGGACCTAACATTATCAGTATAGCCTCCCCATGGCCTTCTTAATATCCCTGGCAGGAATGTGAGGAATGCATAGACATATTGGTACCCTTAACTATATGATTTTTGTTTTTTTCGTGCTTAAAGGTAGTGGAAGCTTAATTAACTCTTGAAAAAGTGAAAGATATTGAAGACAGAAAAAATTCTTTCCTCAGAAAGAGTAACATGTCTGCTTAGTGTCAGACCAAACAAGGAGATTTTTTTTTTGTTTGTTTCTTATAATTTTTGATTTTAGTATCATGCCTTAGTTTAGTGATACTGAATTTCCTCTTCTATCTTTGTTTCATATTTTTGTGAATGCTGCCTAAATTTAGCTTAGAATTTTCTTGCTTTCCTTCCATTAAGAATGCCTGAGACCATAGGGTCATACACCAATTTATGCCAGATCCTAGATGTAATTTTGTCCAGCCTTGGTTTTGAGTAGGACCAGCTTCAAAGTCAGATCAGGTTGCTCACTGCCTTCCTCTGCTGAGTTTTGGATGTCATGAAAATTCTGATTTTACTTGTTGCCTGAACAATTGACATAGGGCTGGAGGTCTGGGCCCTGAGAGTTTCATTTTATGCTTTGATTTTGTTGAAAGATACTTAAAATATTGACGCTTCAACATAAAAACTTCAGTATTTTAAAATCTGACCAGTGAAACAGAGCCTAAAATGTAACAATTCTCACAGCTCTATCATACCACCACAGTGTGTTAGCATAAAGCTGGCAATTTACACTTTTCTCACTCCTATGAGGAAGAGAAACACAATTTTTTTGCTCCAGTGCATGGATTTCATTATACCCTAATTTTCAAAAACATAGTGTTTTTATTCTAATATTTATATGAAAATTTTAATTTATAAAATGGCCATGCATCACACTAAATAATTTCATGTTTCAGAAATTTATGAAACAGATTATATGTTCTAGATCTTGAGGATGCTGTGAAAAGCATGTCCAGGCATGACAGGTCTTTTCTAGTTCTGTGTTTCCGTATTCCAGAGCCAACAGACAAGCTATGGATTGGATTGAATGACCGTAAGGTTCAAATGTATTTTGAATGGAGTGATGGGACGCCAGTGACATACACAAAGTGGCATCTGGGAGAGCCATCCACCACAAACAACCGGCCAGAAGATTGCGTACTGATCAAGGGCCCGGTAACACTATTCAATACATCTGTTACTCTCATATTAAAACTAGTATCTTAACAAAATTGTGTGCCCCACTATTTCAGCAACTGACTAGGGCCAGAACAAGTGGTGTGAGGACAAAGGATGAGATTAAATATGACTTTTCATAAAAAAAAACCAAACCAAAAAACCAAAATGAGAGCATTATTGAATCACTGGTGAAATTTCCTCTTTAAATTCATCTGAAAGTCACAGGTAAAATTATTAGGGCTATGAAACAGGTCTCATAATGTAGTTTGAGTACATTCTCCCACTCCTTTTCCTCTGGTGGTAGAGGAGGAATATGGGGATCCCTACTGCATCCTTTGTGCCTGCTTAGTTGTCCATCCTGAGATGGCACAACTGCCCATGCAGGGCCCTGTAGAACAGATCAGGGACCAGCTGTCCACACCTCCAAATCTTCTTGTAACTGCCAGCTGTAGACTACTATATCCCAGTCTAGTGTTTCACTGAATATGAGCAGATTTATTTTTATTAGCAGCTAGGGTAACTGATAAGAAAAAAAGGAGAATTTCTATTTCAAAATGAAAGGAGAAAATAAATGAATAAATTTCATTATTAAGAAAGATGTTATTAATTTTCTTTAGATTATTCATCTTAGTCTCATTGTTATTTCATTCTTTTTCCTTCCACAGGATGGCTATTGGGCAGACCATGACTGTGAGAAGAAAACTGGTTACATTTGTAAAAGAAAACCTATATCACAAATAGCTGGAAGAAGGGAAATTACTGATACAAATTGCAAAAATGTAAGTTTATGAGAATGGGACATCAAATTCCCAGATAAAGTAAGTACTTTGTCTGATAATAATCTACAATTATTTGAATTATTTATTATTTATATATGGATATTTTGGGGTTTTTTATTATTAAGTTTCCCTCTCTCTCAGGCACTTTAAACTTTAGAAAGCCATTTACAGAAATCATTTAGAAGAAATCTGTAATTTCATAGCAAAAGGTTTCTAGTTTGTAATATTCATCATTATTGTGTTTTTATTCATTTTGAAATTGTATAGTTCACTTAAGAAATAATATCACAATTATTTAAAAGCTGTATGGAAAACATGTTACAGGATTGGAGAAGATATGGGAACTATTGCTATTTTATTGGACATGTTCCAGCAACGTTTGCAGAAGCTAACACCACTTGTGAAGGAGAAAAAGGTTACCTAGCCACAGTGGAAAGTAGGTATGATAATGAATTTTCCTTGGTGCTTAAATAAAGTTTTTGTGTTCTGAAATATTCCTGGAACCACAGTGCTAGCACAATGTCAATCAGCAAATTATCTAAGATACAGATGGAATCTCTAGTTGAACAATGAAAAAGTCTCACTTTTGTTTGTTTGATTCGTAGAGACTCAGAATCCTATTGCAAGGTCCTCTCCTCCAGTCTGAAGCAAGGAGAAGGAGAAAAGGATTAATCATCAGATTAGACATGTAGGATTTGGATAAATTACTTCATTTTCACTGGACTCTTTATGATCCCTTCACAGGTATGAACAAGCCTATCTGACTAGCCTTGTTGGACTGAGGCCTGAGAAATATTTCTGGCTTGGTCTTTCTGATGCAGAGGATCAAGGCACTTTCACGTGGGCCAATGGTGATACTGTCTCCTTCACGCACTGGAGTGCAGAAATGCCTGGTAGGTGTCATGACAGAAGATGGTAGGTGTTCTCTGAGGTCATGGTCCTAATTTGGGTTTGCATTGGCAATGTACTCTGAATTTTATGCTTTAAGTTTTCACTATACAAGAACTGGCAGTTCTCAAACTCCATCTTTTAATTTCAAAGGGAACAATTTTAACCACAGACGTATTTTAGGACATCTGATGTATTTATCCATAAGATTAACCTTTTCGCTCATCTTCTGTTGTGGTTTAACCCCAGCCGGCAACTTAGTACCACACAGCCCCTCACTCGATCCTCCCTCCTACCCTGGTGCGATGGTGACGGGAATTGGCATAAAGTAAAACTAATGGGTTGAGGTAAAGGCAATTTAATAGGACAGCAAAGGAGGAGAGAATGGTAATGACAACAATAATAATAACAACAGAAGAATATACAATGTGAATGATGTACAGTGCAATTGCTCATCACTTGCTGAGTGATACCCTGTCTGGCCCAGAGCAGTGATCACAGTGCTCTGGCCAACTCTGTTTATACTCTGAGCATGACAACATATGGTATTGAGTATTCCTTTTACCATCGTGGGTCAGCTGTCCTAGTGCTGCTCCCTCCCAGCTTCTTGCGCACATGCGCCCTAGCAGACAATGGGAAACTGAAAAGTCCCTGACTTACTATAAGCACTACTTAATACACTGATGTTTTCTGTTGTTGCTATCAAAATTATTGTCCCACTAAATCCAAAACACAGCACTATACCAGATACTAGGAAGAGAATCAACACCATCCCAGCCAAGGTCAGGACTTCTTCACAAAAAGCAAAACAGGACTTACAGTAGCTTCTGAGACTATTCTAAATTCACCCCTCCAGTGGCAAATTTGACCTAGGAAAACAGTCTAAAACAGAGCAACTGTAATAAGGACCTTAAGTTAGAATTACAAAATCAGAATACCAAAAATGATGACATCATTATCTTTTTTACTTGTAATGTTCTGAAAACCACATTGATGGGAGCAAACTGAAGCACAGAATACAAGATTTCAAAGTGTGATGAAGGAATCTGCTCTCCCCAACATAGACTACATCCCTCCTTGTGATTATTTGTCTGAAAACTTTCTCAAAAAGCTTAAATGACTTTATAAAACATAAAATAAAATAAAGTAATAAAAAATTGAAAAAAAACGTTGCATAATAAATCTTCTGGAAATTCCCTGAAAAAAAAGCTTTCAAGGTAGACTGTAGTATAAAAAGGGGATCACCTGGGGTTCAGTCTGGAACAGCGACAAAAAACTAGTCTCTGCATCTGTTTTCACTGAGGTAGAAAAAGACCTTATGTGCTGGAAAGTTTGTGAGGTTATGACTGAAGAATCTATCTCAAACTAAAATACTAGGGCAACAGAGTAAGGAACAAACAGATGACCCTAAGAATAGCAAGTCAGGACTAAGCAGGCTGCAAAATCATTCAAGACCTGTAAAGTTTAAATTAAATGAACTGTTTGGTTTGATATGTGCTAAAACTGCCATGACAGATAAGGGGCTGAAAAAAAAGGCAAATTTAATGCCAACATTTCAAATGGTTCCAGGGAGATCTGGGGAAATACAGACCAATAAGTCAGTGGCAAGTTAGCTGAATACATAATAAAGAATTTAATAAAGAAGATGCAATGGGAAAGATACATAAAATTGCTTATGTAAATGGAGGTCATGCTCACAGATTTCTTGGAGCTCCCCACAGGAGACAAAAACTTACAAATAAGGGAAATCTAGTTGGTGTGGTCTTTCTCAATTACGAAGAGCTTTTCAGCTAATCCAACCCAACTAAGAAAAGCTCTTACATGAATTAAAAAATTGATCAAAGGGCAAGGAATGGCAGTTTTAGGTTTGATTTTTTTAATGGGGGCTCTTTTTCACTGAGGAAGAGCATTCATCAACAGAGTCCCATGATGATCTCTGCCAAAGCCCATCTTGTTCAATATATTTACGTTATTCTGGGAAAGGTGAAGTAGTGTGATGACAGATCTGCTAATGATACTGAATTATTTCTGATAGTGAAGAAAAGCCTGTCAGAAGATGCAGGATAATAAGGAGAATAAGTGACTGAGCATGAGTGGTAAAACAGCAATGAACTTTGATACTGGTAAACTGATGATCATAAAAACAAATGTATGTCTTGAATTGACATAAAATGACATACTTACAGTTGACCCTTTCATTTCATGATCATTTCTTGGCACCATGATAGAC
The DNA here is from genome assembly GCA_013389865.1 of Piaya cayana. Taxonomy (NCBI): domain Eukaryota; kingdom Metazoa; phylum Chordata; class Aves; order Cuculiformes; family Coccyzidae; genus Piaya; species Piaya cayana. The sequence goes on from WAAB01017554.1 coordinate 48,716, forward strand.
AAGTCTGTTAAACACCAAGTCTATTCTCAACAGGAATAAAAACCTAGATAAAATATTAAGAATATTTAGGAAATTAAGAAAGAACACAACTAAGCCATTGCATGATAATTATATGCATTTGACTGCATCTTTTGTGATTAATGTACCTCTGATTTCCTCTGAGAATATACACAAAAATTACAGCAAAAGTCATGAGATAAGCTTCATCATGTCTCTGTTGAGGTTTTCATGCCTGCCCTATGTATGTACTGAGGGTTTTGTTTCCATCTATATGAAAATCAATAGTGACCAAGGTTATGCTACCTTGTACAAAACACGCTTAATATAAGTAGGAATGACATCCTTGCTTGAAAACTTGGGGGTTCACTGAAAAAAAACCCACCTTATTTTCTACTCATAGAACTAATTTTCCAGGACAGTCAAAATTAAAAAAAACCAAACAGGCAAGAACCCATACTGATCATGACCTCCTCAAACACAAAATACTACTCTTTCCCCATATGAGAAACACCTAAAATATAATTCTGTTGTTTGGGTATTATTATATGGCAATAAATGGATGGCTGTTGCTTGAAGATTTTAAGTAAAAATTAAACAGTTTAGACTGTATAAAATTTGTGATATGTTTTTTGTTTCTCATAAAGGAAATAAGCCAGGATGTGTAGCCATGAGAACTGGGCCTGCAGCTGGATTATGGGATGTAATTGACTGTGAGACAAAGCAGAAATATATCTGCAAGCAGTGGGCAAAGGGAACAACAGCTCCACCTGTTCCAACTACTATTCCAGTCCCCACATGCCCTGAAGGTTGGGTAGCGAACAGTCATAGCAGTTCCTGTTTTAAAGTAAGTGCATAAATAGTTAAAAGAAGAACAAAGGCTTTGAACTTCAAGACTGGGGAAGGAGCAGGGGGAGAAAAAGGAAATTACATCTTCATTTTGCAATATCTGAGCTTGGAATATAGAACAAAAAGATCTCAACAACAAAAAATTCTTACCAAACCCTAAAACAACCCCCATATCTCAGGGAACATCTGTAAGACCAGAGAAACTAAGGAAGAAATATGAGGTTGAAAGGATTGAACACAAGGAGAAGGACCCAAGAAAGAAAGTAAGAGTGTGTCTTAGGGGTAGAATGAATCGGGGCAGAAAATAGGAGAAGAGAAATGATAATATCAAGCCCTTTGAAAGACATAAAGAAAACAAAGAAGAAACAAGAATCAACTTAATACTTGCAAAATTATTGAGAACAATGTCAAAATGCTGTATTAAAACAGCAGAGATATTAACATGGCCTTTAATTTCAGTTATGATAAATAGGTTGTGCAAACAACCCCTACTTATCGGAAGTGTATGAGAGTTAAAGGAACAAAATTAAAAAATAATGTATCCATAAGCCGCACAGTATCTAAGACTAGAAATTGCTAAGGTAAGTACATTGTCACCCAAAATAAGTATAAGAAGGCACACGAAAAGTTAATTAAACCAGTGTTTATGAAGGATGTTTATTAGGGAGTTTCTGGTGCAAAGCTACAGATAACTCATATTTCAAGAACACCCAGTTATGCTCAAGCATACAAAAGGACTTTGAAAAAGAAATGAGGGAGAATGCAGAATAGATGAATGTGATAAGTATGTGTGAGATGTTAATATTTCTTTATTGAATTAATAATATCACTTTATTGAATTAATGAATCCTTCTCTTTTTACTATGTTTTGTTTTGTGTTTTTTCCTGTCTCTTTCAAACTTAGCTGCAATGCTGTTTACTTGGACTTCCTTATCTCAAAATCCTAAATTTTATCTTTGGTCAAGCTTGTGTTATTCTCCGTTAAACTACCAAAATATTAGATATCATATTGCAAATGCAAAGAGAGAGTTGTAAGCCACCATGAGGTCATTCTTCTGCCTGTAGCTTCAGATTCCTCCCAGGCCACCTTGCCTCTCTGCTGTAACCACTCTCCTTTCCCTTTGTCTGTAAGGTGCCCTGGCCCTCCTCCAGGTAAAACAAGTTAAAGGGAATCGTGTTCCCTTCTAGCAATTTCTTCCTTTTGTTCATCACTAATACACTAACTAGCTAAACAACTAAAAATTTTATTTAGAGTAATAATGATATTCCTCGTGGACTTGGCTTGTATGAAACCTCACTTACAGTTAAAAAAGACAGTTCTTTATTTTATTATGACATTTATGTTTTACAGTAATTTCTTTGTAGTGTTTTTACAGATCAGCTACTAAAAAGAAATCATGGCTTCAGGCTCGAGATTTTTGTAGACATATAGGAGGGGATCTGGCCACCATAAGCAGTAAAAAGGATGTATCATTACTAAGAAGAGTAACATAGTGAGTATCTGCTGTATGTTCATCTTAACAGATTTAAGAGGCATTTCATATGAGCTATTATGAATGCTCTTAGATGATTTCCAAAACATATGGATTCCTCAAGAACCAAAACGCCTGTGATACTATGAAATTTTATTTATTCATAAATATTTTTAACTGTTTAATGAAAAAAAAATTTTATCTGGGAAATTAAAAAACAAAACCAAAACCCAGCAAATAAAGAAAAAACCAAACCTGCTGAAACCGTTTTCTGAATCTGTTGAGGCCCTTCCTAAGGAAAGAGAAGATAGAGGAAAGACAGGATCAATATTACTAATAAATCTGATAAATAAGTTATTGCCACTGAGCTGTAGAAACATTAGACATGGCAGTGTCCTCAGCCAAAAATATAGGCTAATTATTGCAACTTCAGTGAACTTTACAATGTGCTCTAGAAAGTTTAATGATGTGTTTCTGGATTTTATTATCTTGATGTTTACACATTGTAATTTCTGTTAGTGATTCTCGCTGTGTCTTTCGAAGAGTTTGGCTTGGTATATTTTCTTTAAATCCAGATGAAGGATTTGCCTGGAGTGATGGCTCTCCAGTGAGTATTTTAATTTTTCATAAAATTTGTTTACTTAAGAAGTTTTGGGGTTTGTACACGTACTTTTTGAGTTTTTACTCTTATCCTCATCAAAGAAAACACTAATCCTGAAAACATTTACATGGCTGTTATCATTTGTTACAATGAGTAAAGTCATGGCAACACATTTGAATACATGGAAATCATCTGTATCTCATCAGCTGTCTGCAAAACACTCCAACACAATTTCTTGTTCAAGAACATAATGTGAACACCTAACATCAGAATGTAAAATATTGTCATGGAGGATCTGATATCCTCTCTCTGGCAGTGGGCAAAAGTATTTTATGTGCTAATCAAACAGCAAGCATATTTCCTGCTATACTCCTGCATCCCCTGGTAAGTGACAGCTCATAGTATTCCAGAACTGAGCTCAGACTTGTAATCGTAATTTATTTATCTCCATAAATTTTCTAGTCATCTCTTGATCCCATGTAAATACCCACAGATGCGTGAAATGTTCCTGCAGGATTCCACTCTTATTACCATTCCTTTACTCCTGCTTTCTATTTTTTAACCCAAGCAAGGACCTTTCCTCTTATCTTGTCATGCATTAGTTTCCCTAGAAGTTTTAGGAGGTGATCTTACGAAGAACTTCTCGAAAATCCCAAGTAGGATCTATCACATAGTTCACCCTTCCCATTTGGATGTTAGTTTCTTTGGAGGTAATTGCACTAGGTTTTTAGGACATGACTTCCTTCCCAAAAGCCACACTCCCATCCGTGTTAACCACAGAGAAGGGAAGATGTAAATGCTGAATTGATACACAATATAATCACTACCACTGGACACTTGTTGGAAAATGTGATTTTGAACAAGGTCGCAGCTGATTAAGTGAAAAATAACACATGATTAGTAAGAATGGAATGGGGGTAAAGTTCATAGCCAGGTGAAGTTCATTAGAAACAGTGCATTTGCCTGTTTCTACTCTGGCTGTGTCTAACACTTGAGGTGCAGACAAAAGGAAAACCCTTCCATGGCAACACAATCCAATCTCCTGATCACCAACATCATTGTCCCACTGTAAAAATTCTTCTACCTATTTATTTCTGTATATTTGTGCTTCTTTTTAGTCAGAGACAGAATGTTTCACACAAAACCACTTTGTTTCTGTTTGCCAATGGAGAGTACAACTACCTAAACAGATGAAAAGAATAAGAAAAGCAATTTCTTCGACAGGTTAGATACACAAACTGGGATGACAGTTCAAGAAATTCAGGAGGACGCAAGCTCTGTGGTGTACTTGATAGTGGGACTGGTTCTAAACAATGGATTCTTTCAGACTGTGAAGTAGAGCTTGACTGGATTTGTCAAATAAAAAAAGGTAGATTTATTCTTCTCCTTACGCAAGAAGCTTAAATAACTTTATAGGTAGTTGCTTTCTAATATAAGTTGCTGAAGAAATTCACAAAATTTTGAAGAACTACTTTTTCCATTTGGATGTCAAGGGAATTGTGTAACAAAATTTTCGATTTCTCAGTGATAGATGATAAGAATAAATATGCTTATTTATTTATCCAAATTAGGGTGTAAAAATAATCCATGTGTTTGCATTAGTTTCATAGATTGCAAACTATAATATTAAGAAATTTTTGTTGTATATTTGTAATGTAGGAAGCAAGGAGTTGTGAATTCCTTATAATATTGTTTTACACTAGCACAGGAGAAGCTAATAATTAAATATAATATGTTTGTACACCAAATACTTAGTGATGCTCTATGCAGCCTTTTAATATTTTTCAGGATTCAACTGCTTTTGAAAAAGCAATGATTCAAAGTAGTGGCATTTTTTTCTATCATAACCAGAAAGAATTCACAGCCAGTGTATATAGTCATGTTCCCTTCTGTTTATAAATATTTGGGATTGAATTTTTTTATAGAACTAATGTAAATCTACTGGAATTTTTCTCCCTCTTGATAAGAAGACCCCTCTGGAGGACTATGGAATATCTACTGAGGGATCAGTAAAGGGGCTGTAAAACCAAAGTTGAAAGTGTTTCTGACAAACCTACTGTGACTTACAGACTGGAAGAGCAATTTCCTTTTACATTGCTCTGTGCAGGAATGTGATCCTGACAAAACTATACTGACGTGAAGCACAGTTTACAATACAAAATTATAAGTAGATGACCATGTATGTTGCATAATGCGCAGATGAATGTGTTAAGCCTGTTTTCTAATCAATGGCAAAGGAGTGGAGAATCTCACTCAGTTCCTCACTCTGCTCTTTGAAGTCAGTCACAAGCTACAATGTAAAACATGCTTGGAAAAGCATCACTCCTTCTATTTTCTTGTTTTGCAGGAGTGCCATTAAAATCTGAGCCAAATGACACATATGGTAGGTTTTTATATTCATTTGTTAATCTTGTTAATTTTTTTAAATCAAAATTATTCTTCTAAAATGAACTTCTGTATTCTACAGATACAGGATTAAGCCTTTTTTATTTATCTTCCAGTTTATAAAACCACTCCAGATGGATGGATCATATATGAAGATGGGCTGTACTATGTCAGTAAAGAACATGTTTCCATGGAAAAAGCCCAAGAGTTTTGCAGGATGAATTCTGCACACCTGGTTGTTGTGAACAGCAATAGTGAGAGAAGGTTCCTACAGGCAGCACTAAAAGAAAATGTATGAATCTTTATAAATAGGCAGCCTAAAGTAGAAATGCTTTTCATAATCTGCTTGCAAAAGCTGAATTTCTTCAGGAGTAGAACCATCAGCATTTTTACTAACAAAATGTGCATGAAATGAGATCTATGAAATCCTCCCCCAAGATGTGCCCTTCAGTTCCATGGGATTTGATATCTCTTGCTTTGCACCAGGTGTTCTGAGGCAGTGAGTCAGGTCAATAGAAGAGTGATATGGGAAGGTGCCAGCTGTGTAGGCTTGGGTAGTAGCTGGTGTGAGAGGGAGACTTGACGTCAGCATTAGACAGTGCTGCAGTCCTGGAAGGAGAATGAAAGAAAAGTTCCAGTTTCTGACTCAAGGTTTTCTTCATTCCTATCCCATCTTAAAGGCCCTTGGCACTGCAGGATTCTGCTCTAGTGCTGTTGAATCCAGTGACTGCTTTATGAACCTAATCGATGCCACATCCACTTCTACTTCTTTTGCTTCAAAGATTTATTTTGAAAATAAAATAATATCTCCCTGTTTTAGGAACACTCCTGGAGCTCGCCAAGTGGATACTTTATTGGTCTAAAAGTGAGTCTTGATAAAAAGTTTAGGTAAGTTAAGACAATCACTGCAGCTCTTAACGTGTAGAAATAAATACAGTATTTTATGTATCTGGAAGTACTAGATGTGTTGTTTTCAAGGACTGAAGGCAGTTCCACATAATGAGCACAAAGCAGAAACTATCCTACAATACTGCAATAGTTCCAATAGTCATTCCCCAAAAGAAATAGGAAAATAACATTTTTTAATTGAGTAGACACTTACCCAAAGACTTGGCAGCTGTACTTTCCATACACACTCAAGTTTCTTTCAAAGATTTACCCCTTAAATTGGAGTGATATTTTGCTATGCTGGATTTTATATGTATAAATGCACACACACATCCTTAAAATATGCTTGTGCTTTTTACATACATATCATAACTTCAGAAAGGTCTTCCAGAATTAGCAAGATGTGAACAATGAGTACAAAAGCTGCTTTGGACAGAAATTTTTAAGGTAGCCCCTGTAAACTTCTGTTCCAGGAGAAAAGTCAGCAGACATTTACAATACAATAAACTTAACAAGTATTGTGAAAAGACTAACATGCAAATCAACTCAAAACTAAAGTAAAAGATACTGAAAAGCATGACACTGACACTGCCAGCATTTCCACCTGCTAGTTAGGATACATCTGGAAGGTGAAAGACCGTGCTTCTAATCTTGACCTGAAACAGTTTTAGAGGAGATTTGAATTTAACCCCTGTATTTTAATGTTGCTATTGAGTATCTACAAGTCAATAATCCTGGAAAGGAAAGAAAAGGAGTGAGGATATAAGCTTTTTGTGACTGAGCCAGTGCATGTTTTTAACCTCATGATTTAAGACACAAATTAAGGAGACAGTGCATTGCTTGGATCCAGTAAGTATAATCTTTATTTAGATTAAGTGTATCAACAGCAGTAAGAAATAGATGAGGGAGCTGGACTTGTTTCCCACTTCAGGTTGGGTGACCTAAATTCTGAACTATTGATTAAAACACAGTGCCAACATCTTCTTCCTTCAATAGCAATATGTTAAAGTTAATAAAAATAAGTTAAAAGCATGTAAGCATAAAGAAATAAATGTCAGGTTTGATACTTCAGAAAGGGTGGTTTTAAAACTGATAGCTTGTTCATTAGCTTCCAGACACAAGAATTAATAGAGATAACATATGGAGGTGTTTCCCTTCAGGGTAAAATCCACAAAAAACATTTTTTTCCCCTTGTTTATATCTATGAAAACATCAGGAATGCTCAGAATAGGAATCATAGTATTAACTAGGAGATATGATTAAATCAGTTAACATAAATAAATCTTTTATTGTTACTTTACTGTATGTTATGGCTAACTAAAAATAGCTTCTCTTATTAAATGATGACTGATCACGCCTGTCCATCAATGAAAATTATGCTTGGTGTTTTCTTTTTCAACTTTGCAACCAGTAATATTTTACATTTTTTTTTTTCAAATTAGAATAATCAGCTAAGGAGAGAAAATCTGTAAGAGTCTTTCCAGTTTTAATCAGCAGTTAATGCTCATGGACCTTCTTAATTGTAAGATGTTAATCAAGGTTCTCATCTCACAATTAAAGTGTATTTATTAATTACTCTTTGTATAACTTTTCTATAAGCTGGATAGATGGGACTCCAGTAACCTATGTGGCCTGGGCTCCTAATGAACCCAACTTTGCAAATAATGAGGAAAATTGTGTGGTAATGTTGTCACAGCAAGGTAAGTAACTATTAGATTTTATTTGTCTCTGCTTTGATTATAACTGATGCTGTCAAACTTCTGTTGTTAGTGTCACACAATCTTTTACGCCTATTTTCTGCAATTCCTTTCTAGCAACAAGCCAACGAGGTGCAGTAACTGGTACAACCACCTGTCATAGAAGATCCTATAACCTTAGAATGGAAAGAGTTCAGTACCATGTGAAACTTAATGCAGATGTCTCTGTCGGGATGTATAACATTGATCTTGCACATTTTTACAGGGCTTTTTATTATTTATCTCAGTCAAACGTTGAGTGGGGTCTGTCTTTGCTCCTATGAAGCTAAGAAAACATTTATGACAGCTACAGGAAATAGAGGGAGTTGAAAGTACAAGCCAATGAAGAGGGAGATAAATATATCAAATGACCAAAGACTGTCACTAGATGTACTCTTAAAGGTAGATATCTTACACATCCTAGAGCTAGTCTTTCCTCTTGTTTGTATTTTTGCAATTTAGCTGAGGCTAATGCAAATTCAGCTATATACATATAAGGAGAAGAATTTACCTGAAATACTGCCCTTATATAAAGACATGAAGAGCAAGATTCACCTTTCTAAACCTAGGCATCTGGTGTAATTGAGATGCATCTCTCCTCCTTTATCTGTTGATCCAGAAAGGTGCGGCTATCTCACCAGTCCTAGTCATATCTTCCAGCTTGGCATTTAAGACTCCTCATTCCTGATTTTGTCTCAGACGATGCTAGAAGTTTACATGTGAGCAAATGAAGTAGCCTATAAAGGAAGCACTAAACTTGAGCTGATGTAACTAATGTGAACTGTAACTCTGAAGTCTCATTATGGTCAAGAGGAGATCTCACCTGCATAGCCAGTACTGCCTGAAGAGCAATTTAGTTTCCTCCAGCACAGTATTCATTTGCTTACATGTAGGTAACTGTAGGCACCTGAGATAACCTAGAGTTAGCTCATCTGACTGTAAGTTTCATGTGCCGTATCTGTCAGCTCTCTGCAGGTACCTTGCATAGCTTCTCAAACAGCACTAAGCACTGCTTAGACAAATGAATCCTGTCTTTGCTCTATATTGACTATAACAGCAGCTTACAAAATAGCATATACCTTGCCAACTGAAATGAGGTATTTTAATCTGTAAACTGAATGTCTAGATAACATTATATTTACTTGAGATAGAATCATAGAATCACTAGTTTGGAAAAGACCTATTGGATCATTGTGTCCAACCATACCTATCAAACACTAAATCATGCCCCTCAGCACCTCATCCACCCACCCCTTAAACAGCTCCAGGGAAGGTGACCCAACCACCTTCCTGGGCAGCCTGTTCCATTGCCCAATGACTCTGTGAAAATTTTTTTCCCAGTGTTCAGCTTGAACCTCCCTAGGAGGAGCTTGAGGCTGTTCCTTCTCATCCTGTCCCCTGTAACTTGGGAGAAGGGGCCAGCACCCTCCTCTCTGGCACATATTTAATAACATATGCCTAGATACTACATTTTCCCCTTGATTCATCTTGTATTTCCTCTCTCATCCTTTTCTTACCCATTTTCTTTTTGAATTTGCTTGTGGGTGTATTTTCCCTGCTGCCTACAATGTGATGATGCTGTAGCTTAAACAAATTGTAAACAAGTGTGCACACTATAGATGCTCCTCAGTCAGGAGCAGATGGGTAAAGAAGTTCAAATTAAACACAAGAAGCTACAGCTGTGTGACTACTAGAATTTCGATGGTCTCATCCAAGGTTGTTATGGTTACTTTGCCTTCAGGTCACACTGTAGCCTGAAATATAAAATGGAGAATGTTGTATTCTGCTGGAAGAAGTTCTTTTTTTCCTCATCTGCTTACTGTAATTTTCCTACTCAGACTCTTTAGTATATAGAGGCAGGGAGGGTGGAGAAAGTAGAAGGAAGTTAATTGATGACCTAGGCATTTCTTCTGAGTCACTGACTCTTTCTTACCAGTCCTTTGTTCTTTTTTTGACTGATAGGCAGTAGCCCTGTATCTAATAATGCTGAGCAACTAATATCCATAAACATCTTCTAAAATTTCATTTCTAAAAAATAGTCGAGTGAATACTTGTAACATGGTTCTTTTCCTCACTTTTATGGTCTGAACAGAAGCGATTAGCTGCTTTCTAGTTCAAAGTAAACAATGATGAATTATTGTTACAAATACTAAAGCGTCTTGAATTGCTTATTCAATTTTTAGGCTTCTGGAATGATGTAAACTGTGGTTCCCCCAATAAATTTGTATGTGAAAAACGTAACAGTTCTATTAGTTCAACGGTCATTTTTCCATTGCCTTCTGGAGGATGCCCAGAAAGCTGGATATTCTTTAACAGCAAGGTAGGTTAACAAGTAACTTTAGTAAATTATGTAAATTAGAAGTGAAAAGAAGAATCACAAAAAATTATTTTTAGGATTATATAATAAACTGTGAGACTAATTATCCAGTCAGAACACATTGGTTGGATGGCTGGGCTTTTTTGGAGGTGACTATAGACATTTAATTTTGCAGAAAAATACAGTAAAAATAGACGTATGCTAAAGAAATTTCAGAACATAGTGTGTGCAGGCTTAAAATACACTGTTACTGTTTGAGTAAACCCCTTCCATTCCCCTTCTGTTTTACATATTAATGTTAGAAATTAAAATTTATAAGTTAGTCATGGAAAAAAACCACCTCCAAATGGGATAATTTGGAGAGAATCGATTTCAGCACTCTTTTTGGTTTGTATAGGATTCCAAAAACTTTGAGTTCAGAAAGATTATGCCCAATTACAATTGTTTTGAGCAGAGTTTTGCATTCAGACATGATTTGGAAGTCCTTATTGCTGTAACAGAAATATTTTTACTAATTTGTACCAATACCAAGGTCTATTTGCCAAATGTTGTTTTGTCTATTTTATATGCAGTGTGCTAGTGTTGCATCCTCAGAATGTTAGGTTAATATGTCAAAAGATATTTTATATGCTTTGGTGGAATGAACAGTTATAACCACAGTTGTTAGTAGCAGGAAATGCATAGCTTCCATGCAGCTGTGTCACCCAAAGCCACATTTTCTTGGTTATAAATGACCCCTCTATTATATGAGGAAGCAGGTAGATGAAAATGTGAAAAGGTATTATATTCTTGACATCATTACAACCAGTTCAGGTGATACTACACTCCTGGATTACACCTTGTGCAATAAGAGGAGCAGTTACAGCACTTCTGAATACATTTACAATCTCAAGGGTGGAAATATGCACTGCCTTTTGAGCTGTATCACTTATTCTAGCCCTGATTTCTTTTTATGGAGACATAGCTAATTGGTATTTGTCTCATAGGACAGTTCCCATCTTTTTTAGTTTGAAGTAAGTGATTGCTTTTTTTTCCAGTGTTTCAAAATATTTGCTTCCAACATGACAAGAAAGCTCATGTGGCATGCTGCACGAAATGCTTGTATTGAATTTGGAGGAAACCTGGCTTCTATACCAAATGAACAAGTGCAAGGTACGTATATAGGCTCTATGGAAAGAAAAAATACATAAATCTCTCACTAAAGACACTGCTCTACTCTCCAGAATACATTAAGGGATTATCTGCTGAAATTTTGATATTAGCCAGGTCTGTTTATACTTTGTTTTAAGTCCAAAGTGTGAAACAATAGCTAAATTATTTCATATAAGAAATCAAGAGTGTGTTTCTAGTTCTTTCAGGTTTTCAGTTTTCATGAAACTTCCAGTCTGTTTTGAGTGTGGTTGCTCAGATGCCTCAAATTGACATCTGTATTTTCTGTCTCTCTCATTGGGAATGTCATTAGCTGGAACACTACCTGTGCCTACACACTGGGGAAGGAACATTTTCTAGTTTGCTCCAGAGCTTTCTTTTTTGAGTGTTTTTCTACCTTAATGCTTCTGTAACATATGTTCCTACAGATGCTTATCTAAAAATTTAGTTAAAGACAGATGGGCTCTGTAGCAGGACGTGTCATCCTTTTAATATGGCCTCAGTTCTGGGCTGTTGCACATTTCTGCTGTTTTGAGTAAGTCACAATGAGCTTTCCCTAATGTGAAATCTTTCCTTCCTTCCAGCTTTCCTCTTTTATAATTTAAAAGATGCCACGACTAATGTTTGGATTGGGATGAATGATATCAACAAAGAGTCCACATTTCTTTGGACAGATGGAAGCACTGTTTCTTATACTAACTGGGTTAATGGTGCACCAGAAAATAAACAAACGTACTTTGACTTTTATGAGTATGAAATGTTGACAGACATCACTGTGGAGGTACAGGAAATTTATGTAACTTATAGGTCTTAGGAATCTAGATGATTTTCCTAAAAGGAAAGTTACAGCAGCAGTAATAAGATGCTGAAACAAGTCCTCTGTAAGCAGAATGTGTCTTAGTAAATCACCTGATAATGATTCCAAATGCACCAAAAAATGTTTGGTAGAGGTTCTGAAGAAGACAGTCCTTATGCTTTGCACCTGACAATTGCCAAATAACAGTTCTTTAAAACAAACCCAAAGAGACATATTACATCAGTTCCCTCATGAACTACATTAATGCAAATATTAAAGTTGCAACACCAAATATAGAAAAGTTATAATAATCCATAATGAAGGTTGTTGCTGCAACACGTATGAATATGTCCCAGTTGTGCTAATGTGCTCACAGAATCACAGAATCACCGGGTTGGAAGAGACCCACCGGATCATCGAGTCCAACCACTCCCACAAAACACTAAACCATGTCCCTCAGGACCTCGTCTACTCGTAACTTAAACACCTCCAGGGAAGGCGAATCAACCACCTCCCTGGGCAGCATGTTCCAGTGCCTAATGACCCTTTCCATAAAAAACTTCCTCCTAATCTCTAGCCTAAACCTCCCCTGGCGGAGCTTGAGGCCATTCCCCCTTGTCCTGTCCCCTGACACCTGGGAGAAGAGGCCAGCTCCCTCCTCTCTACAACCTCCCTTCAGGTATTTGTAGAGAGCAATGAGGTCTCCCCTCAGCCTCCTCTTTTCCAGGCTAAACAACCCCAGCTTTCTCAGCCACTCCTCATAAGGCCTGTTTTCGAGACCCTTCACCAGTTTCGTTGCTCTTCTCTGGACACTCTCCAGAGCGTCAACATCCTTGTGGTGAGGGGCCCAGAACTGCACACAGTGCTTAGTTAGTTTCTGGTGGTACAAAAGGATATCTTCAATAAAAGGGCTATTTCTCTGATGAAATTCATTCTCTTTTCCAAAAGAGGTAAACAAGTATTTTCTGAGAAAGTGAGAGGCAGCTAGTCAATAGAGATTTTTTCCACCTACCAGCAGTCAACTTCTTTATGACTACAGCTTGTTTAAATCAATGTGAGAAACTTGGATGGAATGCTGAAAGATGATCACGGCCAGTCTTGAAATGAAGGGAACCATGAAGGAAATCTTGAAGCAATTAAACAGAAGGGATTAAAGGGAAAATTTTTTTGTTACTAAAGGTACCTGGTAGTGGTAACTTGATAATGACTATAAACAATTTGTAATCTACTTTCTGCAAGACAGTCTGCTTCACTTATGATAAATTCAGACTACTGCTTTTAATAATGATTTTTATATTATTTTTCTCATTGATGGAAATGTTTTGAAGCAGTTTTACATAACTTCAAGTAAAAACTGAGAATACATATTATAGGCACCGTAGTAATTTCTGTAGTCTTTAAGAAGTCTTTTAAATAGTACTGGTAAGACTAATTGTTATAGACCTTCCTTTCAGACCTTGACTGATGCCAGTGGAAGTATGGTTCAAACATAAAGAGTCACTAATAATTATCAGGTCAAGCTGTTTGGCAGAATCCTAGGAAATTTGAACTAGATACACAGGTGCTCAAGAAACTCTGCTCCTCTCCTCTTTCTAATTTCTCTGCCAGTAGGCTTGCGCTAGGAGTGTGAAAGCTCCAGCTCACCATCTCCTGATTGTGTTTTGTAATGGCTGTGTATCCTTCCCTCTCCTTCAGACAGATTGTGTCTTCATCATGAAGTCAGATGGGAAATGGAAAGATGATAGCTGTGATAATGAAAGAGGCTATTTATGCCAGATGAATCCACGTGAGTTCTATTTAACCCAGTCTCCTAGATAGAAAAAGTGTCTCAGATAAGCTGAGTTTACAAACTGATGTGATTTCTTTCAGTTTTGCATCTCATTCTGAATATCTCAAGCTTTCAGAGCTCCACCAGTCTTAAGGCTGTACTACTTTTAAAGTACCATTTATTCCTCAGAGACTGCTGGAGAGGAACCACTATCTTAACTGGGGTCTTGTACCTAAATAACGAATAATACTAGAGAATAATAAAGGGAAATGAATTTAATCTCAGTGAAATATGAGTCTTTTAGGAGTCCAGTTTAAGAGCATGCTCTTGCAGTGATCTCCCCATACTCCTGGCTGGAGCAGAGCATTTAATCCTCTCTTAACACTTCTACTAGATGTCATATGGTGTGTATTAACAAGTACAGCTTCTTGGCTGTGTCTTTATTTTAGAAGAATATTTTTTGGGGGGGGGAGGGTGTGGTTTACACCAAAAGAAGTAATGAATATTGACTGTCCAGCTGTAATTATGCAAAGCCCTGCTGCCCAGCCATATAATGTGAGAAGACAAAGCACAGATAACAAAACAGTTTTGCCTCACCTTTATTACAGCATTAGTAAAATCTACTATCCCCTCTTCAATCAGCCCCTGCAGCAGCCTGTTCACTTTCAGCATAGAACCCTGCACAGCAAACACATAGTTTTAGGGAGACTTTTTTAGTTTACTTAATCCCAGTTACAGCTCTTCTGAATACACTTACAATCTCAATGGTGGAGACATGCACTCAAGCATGTAGGCAGTGTTAAGGCAGCCCTTACAGACAGGCTAATGACTTTGAGTTGAGTCAACAATGGGTGGTGATCAATTAATATCAAGCAGCAAAGTCTCAGGTTGTGACAACAGGATACAATAGTAAATGCCTTAAATGTCTAGCCCTAAGTCCTCTCCATCAGTGATCTGAAATAGGTGTATACTCAGATAATCTGACTTGGCCAAAATATCTTAAAGCATGGGAACTCAAATATCTAATGTATGAGTCTTAGTCTGCACTAGTTAGTCCTCAAGCAAGTATAAGCTCTTCTTCAGGACATCTAGGATTTCACTCTGATTTTTAGATTAAAAAATTTTGTTAATGTTTTACAAGGTTTTTTGGGGCTATTTTATTTCCAGATTGTTCATCAGCTTAAATGAAGATCTTATTTTATTGTTAATACTGGACCTTTTGATCTATTTTTTTATGGCTTCCATGCTAGAGATGAGTGGTATGTTGTAAATTCATGCATTCAGTTTTTCCTCCACAGTTACCATACAGTCTGAAGCACCAACAACATTTCCATCCTCTGGCTTTGTTCGTTATGGTGATAGTAGCTATTCAATCATCTCATCTGAAATGCAATGGGAAGAGGCCAGAAAAAAATGTCAAGACAAATCTGCAGAACTTGCCAGCATTTTAGATGCCTACATCAATTCATTCCTGCAGATACAGATGCTGAAATATGGAAAACCCGTATGGATTGGTCTTAACAGCAAGATGGTAAGTGCTGGACAGATGGGACGTGGAGGGGCTTCATGAATTCTCTTCTTCTTACAAACCTGCTGGATGCCCAATTTAGAACACTGCCTACACAACTGTAATCTGAATTCCTTTACTGTGTATATGCATGGAGTCCCCGTGGTCCTATTAGAGTTATTCAAAGACTTTCATGTGCCACATGGAGTGAAAAGGTTAAGAGACAATAAGTGAAAGTAGCAAGCACTAGAAGTGTGAAAGAAATAAAAGCCCAGACTTTAAGGGCTCACTCTCAACACCAGTAGTGTTTGGTGTCCCCTGACCTGCAGTCGAAGAGGAAAGGTCTTTTGGTACCTGCATGGCAAATAGGAAACGGACAAATCTCCCAGGGTAAATCCAAATGCAGTATTTATTTCAAACATAGCCAAATTAACAAACCAGATACCCATGTGTACTCCAAGTCACAAATGCTCAAAGCTGCAAATCCAGATCACGATCTGATACCTCAAAGACAGCCAAGGTTACTAAACAAACTACAACACAACTTGGACTTAATCCAATATACCACAGCGTCAGGGAAAAAAGTATCACAGTGAGATAAGTAAGAAAGAGAGAGGGGAAAAAATAAAAGAACCCAGAGAATGGGGAAGAAAAACAGTCACCACTCCAGTGGGTCTATGTGGTGCATTAAGAACATATAGTCTGATAGTTCTTTAGGGCTGATTTCATTGTGGTGGTGGGTGTGCACACCATGTCTGCTTGGCAGACTCTGTTTACAAGGCAAGTCCATGCCCCTTTAGCATGTAAGGGGGTGGGCTTGCTATGCGTGTGCAGAAGCTCCTTTGGGAAGTTCCTCAAGTTGAGACTGGGGACTCCAGGACATTCAGGTGGGTGGGGCAGCACCCACTGCTGCACCTCCTTCCTCCCCTTTGTGTCATCTGCCCCATTGTCTGGTGAGGGACAATGGGCCATGCCTGCTCCTCCACGTCTCACTGTTAACCAGGAGTTATAGAAAAGCCCCTTAGGCACAGGCAACCCTGTACTCAATGTTTAAGACACAAACATGACGAGTAAAGGACCTGGCTTTTACACTCAGTCACAAGCCAAGATGTGCAGCTATTGTGAAGAAACTGTTAGCTGTTCCGCAAGTCTAAATCACTGCTATATAGAGTCTTCTTATAACTATTATTATATTAATACAAGTTAATATGAGTATTAGAGAGATATTTTAGGATCATTTTAACTATTTAATGTCAAGTAATCAATACTCACCAAATATCTCCCAGTTTTAATTTAAATGAAGCAGACCAGAGGGGACAAATTCTCTGTAATGCCTTCTCTTGATATGGGATTTATTAAATTACCTAAGAAGAACTCATCTGAGTTTCTCGGCATGTTGTAGAAGTTTGTGTTACTTCAGAATAAACCTCCCCAAAGGAATGAACTGTGGGATACTATTCATATGAAGTTCTCATGTGACTCAGAGCACCTAGTGACATTGCTTAGAATAGTGAATGGTGTTTAAAAAATGGAACGGTACAGAGATTTTTTTTTTCCCATGAAAAACTCAAATAGACGTAGGACACGGTATTTGCATGTCTGAGCCTTTATGTAAAAAAATCTGTTTCCGGAACTTCTTTGTTTTCAGACTGGCAGCTATCACAAATGGATTGATAACTGGAAAACCAGGTACACAAAATGGGCACCAGGGGAGCCAAAGGAGAAAAATGCTTGTGTCTATCTAGATCTTGATGGTACTTGGAAAACAGCATCCTGCAACGAAACCTACTTTTCAGTTTGTAAGACGTCAGATGGTAAGCAAATTACTGTAATAATTTTAAAGACAATCCTAATTCTATTAGCCTACCTAACCCTAGAAACTTCACTCTGGCTTGGGCTAGAACCCTAAGCGGGGTATGCTTCAGGATACTGTCTGCTTCCTTGCAGAGTTTGGGTGTTTTCTGTTGGACAATGTATCAATACAGGCACACCAAAGCCTCTTGCACAAATGCATATGGCTGAACTGTTTTCATGGTAGTCGTAACTTTGCATAAGATTAAATTCTGTCTTCAAAGTATTTTGCTCTTCCTCAGGTGGGAGCACAAACCACATTTGAGATTGTGCATAAAATAAGTGCTGGAATGTGCAGTGACTGTATGAACTGCAACAACTGGCTAAGTTTCCAAACAGGTATCATTGAGCAAAAATATAGGCAAGAGTTTCACTAATTTTCCTATTACTAGAGCTGAAGCAGTTATGATGTAGGTATAAGAGCCTTGGGAATTTGAATAATACTTCAATTCTTTGTAGAGTTATGCAGAAGTATGTTCCTGATGTGAGATTAAGGATAGATTTTGCCACTTGAAAATGGTTTCTGAATTAGACTTTCCAGGCCTCCATTTGGTCTGTATATGCAGTGCAGACTGATAGAAGTGAACTGGAGTTGCACAATGATCAGAAACAGCAACTAATTTGGCAGAGGCATGCTTCACTGGTGGCTCCTTTGTATAACATGACAACATCCAGAGACAAGGCAGCCATAGAGTATGGGACTGTGACATCAATGTTTCATTCTGAAACAAAGAAACTTACACCAATAACCAATGTGGTTATTAAATAGGTATTCTTTACTCAATGCTGGAGAAATATCAGGATTTGTCCTCAGAGTGCTTTTACCCAACAGTGATTTCAGAGTGCTATATACACAGACGTGTCTGCATAGTCATAGTTTTTCCTCAAAATTACAAGAACACCTTATTCCTGGAACTTCATTGCATATCCAAGGAGTTAAAATTCATTTCATCCAGAGTCATTAAACTTGCTCATATATGAGCAGTTAGTCTTAAAGACCCTGGGTGACAAGAAGTTGAGGTTTGTTATCGTTACTTTAGTTGTTAATCTTGTTTTAACACATTGCAGTTGATGTTCCATCTCACCGTTTGCAAGTTACCACTTCAATTAGCCTACAAGAGCTTTCTGTTTTGTGAGAATGCAAATTCGAGACCTATGTAGTCCATAAGAGTTTGTTTTCCTCACAGCACTGCCGCAACTGTTCGTTAATTGTGGCAGGGTGTCATTTGTTTCCTTGGCCTAATAAATGTGAGTGGAGAAATAAGAAGTTTCATGTTCTTGATTGCCTGGCTTTTCTGACTGTCTGAGCTGGGGGCCTGTACAAACAGTCAGGATTAGATGTCCAGGTAGTTAAAACCATGTGAAAGAAATCCTGCAGTATTTATTCACATGTCTTACATCTATGTTACTCATAATGCAATACCAATTTCATACCATGTGGCTTCTTTAGATATTGCTCCTACTGAGCCTGCTCAGCTGCCTGGAGACTGCCCCAAAGGAATTGAACTCCAAGATTGGATCCCTTACCGTGGCCACTGTTACTACTTTGAAGCATCAGCTACAACAAGCTGGGCACTGGCCTCCCTTGAATGTGCGCAGTTAGGTGAGAACTTTCATTATAAACTGATTTGTCTGAAAGTTTATACAAAACTCACATTAAAATGGAAAAACATTGGTAAAAAGAATCATTACAAATATTTTTTTGACTACCAAGTTATTATAAATCTGGCACAATGAAAATAAACTGCCACAAGCAACTTCACCCAGCCTTCTGTCCTCCCCAGGTGTAGAGCTCCCCATCAGCTCCTCCCTACCCTCTGGGAGGTGGAGGGGCACCATGGCTGCTCTGCATTTCTAGGTCTCTGTCCTCTGAAAGAAGCAATTAGAAGCTCATCGAGTAGAGTGTGTGATACTTTCAAATGTTATTGTTTGCACAGACTTGAAAGGAGTTCATTTCAGCAGTTGCTTACAAGGGTTCTGGTTATTTGCTTGCTAATACCTTTCAGGTGCTACTTTGGTTTCGGTAGAAAACGCAGATGAATCTGACTTTCTGATCCATACAATACAACCACTTGGAAATAAAGTAGGAGGCTTCTGGATAGGACTTTACCAAAATGTGGATGGTAATGTCTTACATTGACTATTTAATTGAATAATGCTTTTCTAATTTGAGAAAATTGAGAATAATTGTATTTTTTACAAATGGGCCTTCTGCTGAATGATGTGTTGCTATTACATTTTTGAAGTAATTTGCCGAGCTAAGGAGTTAAAATATCCATGAGATGTATTTATGTATTTATTTATTGATTACTCTGCATGTTGCTTTTTAGGCCAGTGGTTGTGGCTAGATAATGAAGTATTGGACTTTGTTAACTGGGAGGGGAAAGAGTCCAGTGTGGAGCATCACTGTGTTGAGATGACTGCACCATCTGGTTATTGGGACAACATTGATTGCTCTTCTGAAAAAGGATTTATCTGTAAAACACCCAAAGGTAAATAAGTCCTTAGTGACTTAGCCCGTAGTGGCAGAGTGGGTCTGTTTATTAGAAACTGTTACAGCCGTCCAACACACATCTGAAAGTAATTTCTGAACAGTTTTGTTTGGCATATTCCACTTTTCTAGAAAACATTTCTAGTTGCCTTTTTTGCAGACTGTGAGCTCCTTACATCTCTGTCTGCATTCACATGGAACATGCTGTGTTCACCCTAAGTTGAGAATGAGACTTTCAGAAAACTTATGAATACTTAATTGGTATGGCATCTGTGTAACACTTGTGCAAACTTAGGACTTTTCCAGGACCTAAGTATTGTAACAGTTATTTTACTCTTGCAAGGAGGAATTAATGCAAATAATCAAATTTACTCTTCAGTGTTGTTGCACTCTAAAAAATATTACAGTCTGTCCACTATTAAAAACTAGCTTCATATAGGGCCTGATGCAACAACTTTTAAGTCATTAATGCCTCAGAGGTACTAAAAGGCCAGCTATTTAATCTGCAAACATAATATAAGGAGTAATTACCTATTAAACGAAAACTTCAGGTCTTTACAGAAGCTGTCCTTTTAGCATTTCTGGAAAATTTGACACAATACTCTATATGCTAGAGTAATATTTCAGAGGTAAAAAATTATATATAGTATTCTTAAGTGGAGATACAGAAGATATCTAAAAGAAAGCAATATCATTCCATTCTCTTAAGTTAGGTGTTAAAATCAATTATGCCTAAAAAATAGCAAGTCGACATCCCTTTGTTCTTTCTTTTGTAATAGCTGTGAGATCAGATTTAACTTTTCAGGTTTTGCACTGTGTATTGCCCCGAGAAAATCATGAGGAATATGCCTGTCCTACACTGAAAACCTCATTTCCTGTGTAAAACTATTTTTAGGATTCCTTTGTTTGGATGAAATGTTGAAAGGACATGATTTCAATTCTAAAGATATTACAGGACACATTAGTTCTCAGAAAAATAATTAAAAATTTGGCGTCAGCATTTAATAATTTTGCAAATGTTGTCTTTAATTGGAAAAAAAACCCACAACAGCCTGAAATGTAACCAAGAACCAATTGTCTCCCATGAACTGTTAATTCCCATGCTTAAATCAGCACGTCTGTTGCAGTACATCAGTTAATTCCCCTTAAAGATTTACAAAGAACATTGAAATTGTATGTCATCCCGCATAGTGCTAAAATAGTGAGGAAACACTAAAGTCTGTCTCATATGTAACTATTTCCTGTCTTAGTAGGGGATGTTTTTTCTTTGTGTCTAGTCATTTTACCTTCTACTCTTTTGTTTAATTTCATGATTTACCTTAATAATTTCTCCTCTGGGTAGCAAGTGTGTTTTCCAATTGCAATGTGTAACAGCCAATACAAGAAATATTATATTGATGATTTAGGGAGCCTTGATTCAGAATAGTATTGCTAACTTTATAAGATCATCCAATATATCTAATTCTCCTGCTTTTCTGAGTGCCAAACACTATTTGCAGGTTCTCAAAAAAAAAATCCTTTTGTTTTTCTCTGTATAATTTTTCATGCATTGGCAAATGAGAAGACTACAGTCTTGATTCAGAGGGGTTTTTTCCGAAGGAAGAAAACTTAAGAAACTTAATTGTAAGAGCAGAATCCTGCTGGACATACAGACCTTCCTAAAATGTGCTATGTGATATTAATCTCCAGAGTTGTACATCATGTTCTTAGTAAAATAAAATTATTATTTCAAGAAAAGTTTTAAACTATGTTTTTAAATGAACATAGAAAAATAAAATTATTATTTCAAGAAAAAATTTAAACTATGTTTTTAAATGAACATAGAAAAGAGTCAGTATTTGAATGTTATTAGATATAAAACCAGTAACAGTTTTAAAAAATCAGCATTATGTTTTGGTAGAGTTAAGTAAGAAGGCAAAACCTTAGTAACTTATCTTTTGTCTTATATACCTTACATGCCTTTGGTAACAGACATTTGCAGTACTTATGCACTAATCCAGGGGGGTTTGTTCCTGTATTTTTTTAGGAAGAAATTACTTCTAATGGTTTCATTTTTTTTCTCTCTTATATTCATCGAAGTTGAGCCAAGTGGGAGTCCTCTACAGAAAAAAGGTAAGAGCTTTCATAAGAAAATTAACAAAAATCTAAATACAAGAATGAGTTTCCCCAAATCATTCCCTGTTACAGAGCAAGTTCTCCTGACAGTTACTAGCATGCATGGTTACAAATCACTCAGGGTTATCCCATGGTGGTTTTTATGGGCATAGGAACACTCTCATGCTCTTCATTGAGTGGACTGCTGCGTGGCTAACCTGACAAGTTCAGCAGTGACCCAGCTTGTTACTAACTTTGAGAAAAGACAAAGAAAGCTTTAACTAGTCTGTTAAAACCTATGTAGATATATACAAATTTATTCCATAGGTACTATTATATATAATACAACACAAAAATATTGTAAAACTAATTCCCAAAAAATTAGCATCCCATATCCATATCTAAAGTATACATTTTAATACCATTCTTCCAAGCATACACTGCATGCTTTGTATTTTACTGTAATCTATATCCACTAAATAGGACCGGTTTTGATAGGAATGGTTGGACTCGATGATCCAGTGGGTCTCTTCCAACCTGGTTGTTCTATGATTCTATGATTCTAAATCTATATCAGTTTTACCAAGAGACCTGCCTAATGATCACCAGCAATACAGGTCTCAGATTTACACTAAACAGACTCCAGGATCAGGCAGGAGAGAACATCTCCATGTCTTTCATCTTGTATGTGGAATAAAAGATTACTGTTTCTCATTAAAAATATGCATTCATTTCAGGTGAGAAAAAGAATAAAGAGGCACACCCATCTGTTCATGTCTCCGTTTGGCCACTCCTGTTCTTGGCTGCTCTTACTCTTCTTGGAGCTAGCGTGGCAGTCTATCTCTACAACAGAAAAAGACAAAACCAACTATCAACACATTCTGGCAGAGAAACACTTCTAACTTGATGTGTCAGTTACAGAAGAATCACCAATTCCTGCAGCGTGTATCAATTTGGAGAAGCAAGTTAATTGCTGAAATTAAAGGATGTACTTGTAATACGCCTCTAGTGAGGATATCTATAATCTTAAATTACATCCCGTTTCTCTTTTTGCACTAACACACTCTTGTATTATGTGTATTTTACAAGGTCAGATTTATGGACTGATGTTATCAATACTGGTGCAAGTAACTTATCAAGAACAAATAAGCATAATTAAAAAGGACTATAAAAGTCAACTAGTGAGAATTTATGTTCAATAAAGTGTGATTACTCTTTACTACTGTTTTCTTATGATTTTGTGGACATTGCAAAGAACTAAAAAAATTAAAATCTGCCCAACTCCGCTGCAATCTTGAACTCATTTTGCCCCACAAACTTCACTTCATTGGACCAACACTTTTCTTGTTCCTTACAGCTGTATCCTGTTACACTTACTATAAAATGGTGCTTCATATACTTGTCTCATACCACTCTGAGGTAGAAAAACCTGCCATTTTAATTTTCTACTACACAAAATACAGTTCATACCAGCAAAGGATATTAAGCTCAGGTGAAGTTTTTGGCCTTTTTTTCAATTCAATACAACCATTAACTGCAGTGTGTTCATTAACATGAATTAAAATATTCTCACCCTTGCATTCTTCCTTCTTTCTGCTGATGCTTCGAAACAAATTAAGTTTTTATTAGGATAATTTTTCAGCTCCAGAATTCCCTGTGAAGCAAGTGAGATGAAAGGAGAAGGGAGGGGCTCCCCTCAGTGCAATAACTGTTTTGTCAGTAACAAGGAGGGCTTCCCTTTCTGACCCTTTGAATTCAACTTGAATAAGCACCCACTTGCTATTTTTAAATGCGAGAAAAAGGAACTGAAAACTAGGGAATGCAGCAGATGAGACTGTACTAGGAATTTGCAAGAAAACTAAGTTTAAGATGTTAGAAAAAGAATGCAAAGTAGTACAAAATAGCATTTAGGTGAGCTGCTTAGCAGACAGCCCCAACAAACAGCCTGTCTTCCCCAGGCTGCACAGGATCTACTGAGCAAGCTGCAAAGTTAAAAGAAATGAGAATAGAAAGTAATGAAGTTTCTTTTCTAGGCAGTGGATGCCTGTTTTCTTGGCCTAAATGCAATCAAGTATTGAGCACACTGGTGACAACAGTTTATTGCACAAATGAAATGCACCATGCAGGTCACTGACCTCAAAAAGTTTGTAGCCAGCATCAAGCTGGTGGGTCATACAAAAGGGACAGCTCTAAAGTGTGCAGTTCTTTCAGACTACTCCAGTGTCTGCACCAATCTCCCTCCAACACTTTGCGGCCTTGGGGAACTACATCCTCATAAGCATCCGTTTACACAAGAGGGGAACAAAGCCCAGTTTGGACATGAGCACAGCTGGTGCTTCACAAAGTGGAGGAGGGAACTAGGCAGGAATGTGTCTTCCAGACTTGCTCCCCTAAGATGCCCTCTGTCAGAACCATTTTACTTTTTTGATTTAAGATGTATCAGATATATGGTTTCACTCAGCAAACTCAATTTCTGTTTCTCTCCTGCCCCATTGTTTTCTGTGGCACCACTCAGCTTTACGACTTAGGGCCATCCTTGCAAGCTTTGCTTACACCAAGATCTACCTGAATGTCACCTGGAAACAGAATAGTTATAATCAAACTATTTGTTCAGTTCCTACTTTTACTGAAATCCAGACTTTTTTTTTCTGAAAAAGTGTTGTTAGTGCTTTCTAACGGTCAAGTCAGCAAGTATAGCCAGTTCTTGCAAAATTTTTCCCTAACACCATATAAATAAAAGTAAAGATAACTACTCCTCCTGAGACATCTTCTGTTCAGCTTCTATATATATCTCCCAAATGACTCTTTTGCTTCTTGTTTTTTTCAATCTCATTATCACAACTTCAATTTCACTGTTGTAAACAAACAGAAGTAACAGTAGGATTTGTCTGCATGTGAGCATTTGCCAGCACAGCTTTGCAGCATAGTTGTATAAGAATTGCAATGCCAATATAAGTCTTCAGATGAGCATTTGGTCACAGATTAGAAGAACCATAGAATGGTTTGGGTTGAAGGGAGCTTTTGAGGTCATCTAGTCCAACACAGCTTTCCAATTTAGCTTACATCTGGCTTTGTCCTTGAACACCCGCATTAGGAATATCTCAGATACATGAAAACATTCTTTTGCTTGACAAAATTAAACCAGGTAATATTCTCCGTTACATGGGACCTTAACACTAGTCCATAGCATTGAACATCATCACTCCTTTTAGATATTTGACAGGTAGTTTTAAACAATACAGTTGTGAACTGTGATCAAAGCAGGCAGTTGTAACAGTGTCAAATAAAAGCAATTTTAGCCCTCAAAATGAATAATTCATAATGCACTGAGTACTGCAGAACCTGGAAAACTTGCTGTCCTTCTATATGTGTAGAGCTGTGCTTTTCTAGCAGTGTACTGAACCATTGAGGTTTTGTCTCTCTTTCTTTCTGAAATGTGAGGGCTAAAGCGGAGACTGGATTTTTAATTGATGATATTTCACTGCACGTTTCTTGTCACAAGTTCTCAAGTAGCTTTTTCAGAGGTCTGTCTTGTGTAGCACCCCCAAAACTGACACATATATATACACTAGCAAGGTCCAGGAAAAGGAAAAGTGTCACCACTTCTAGTTGCAAGGATGGAGATTTTAGTTTTGGAAGCTATTCTCTCTTCTAAGAGAACAATGTTTACAATGTGCACTTTAGTTATTTCAAAATATCATGTGACAGGATAGTTCCTTATTTAGTACACAGAGCTTTATCCATCAACTGCTTGACACGGAGAAGGACCTGTTACAATCCTCATTCAGAAGGATTTTATACAATGCCAATCTTATGGTCTAACTTCTGGTAGAGGAATGAAAAGAAAGTTATATTTACAATGAGTTTCTTCATGTTCCTATTTTTTCTTTCCCTCATGCATGGTTCATTACAGTCACTTGGTAAGTTTTCTAATGGTTTTGTGGTAACCTAGATAGGAAAACATTTGTCTTTGGGCAGCTTTAGAGTTTTATTAGATAGACTGATTATTTTGAATTTGTTATTAGATTTGATGCATGATCTAAATAGTATGTTGGGCATTATTCTGGTAGTTCTTGTTTCATAGAATAAAAGAAACGTAGGGATTTTTGAGGAAATGGAAGTAATAAGAGCAGGATCTTTAAACTGGAATTTCTTTCTGTGGAAGTATAAAATCAGATGGCACTGTTAGAGAGGGCAATGTATGATGAGGAAGCATGGAGTTTTTATCATTAGCCCTCACCAACACAGTGATCAGTCAAAGGGTTTTAGAGCCTCGTTTTCATGACAGCTGTGCAAGTTTCTCTTTCTGCTCCAAGATATGAGGTATAAGGAGGAGGAATTAACTCCTCCTCTATGGGCTGACCAAATTAGATTGATAGGTTTAGTCTGAAGGGGTATATTGGTCATTGAGTAGAACTACAGAGTGAAATGGTAAAGCAGTAATGTATGTAGAACTGAGGGGATGGGCGTGTTCAAATGAGTTTGAGATTGTATGTCAGAAATTTCAGGATAAAAGAATGCTTTTGTTAATACTGTGATAGTTTAAAAAGATGAAATATTATGAACCTTAGAGAATCTAAGTTGAAGGTGAATCTGCAAGACCTCAAGTGCAGGAGTGTGCAACTGAAGCCTATTTTTTTTACTGAGTAAATATGTTTGTAACAATGTAATCTGTAGTCTCTCTGCTCAACTATCCTTTTTCTTTAAACAATTAATGAAAAGATGGAATGATAAAACAAACCTACTGAGCTGTACAGAATACAATAATACAGATTTACTTAGGCTTTTCTGTCTTCAGGAACCACAACTTATCATCACAGAATTTTACTTTCCTACAAGTTATATATATCAAACTCTAAACACAGTACTTAAAACTCATTTCATTAAAACAACATTTTCTTTAAAATCTTGAGCTACAGAGGGGGGAAAAATAATAATAAAAAAATTTAAAAAAGAGGGTATGACCTCTCAATTTAGATAGATGTCCCAATAGAGAGCTCCATAACTAGTGAGTCAAGTTTATGATTTATGATTTTTCATATGTTCTCTTAACATTTTCTTCCCCCTAGATACCTTTACATTAAAAGGAAATGCCAATGGACAACCATGTGTATTCCCTTTCAAATATAAAGGCAAACTGTACACTGAGTGCACAGATTCTGGTAGGTCAGATGGCTGGCTCTGGTGTGCTACAACTGCAGATTTTGATGCTGATAAACTGTATGGATTTTGCCCACTAATAAGTAAGTCCTGCATTTTATTTATTAAATTGTCATGAAACATTCCTGAGAAAACTATCTATTGAGCTACTAGGTTCTTTATCAGTTGTCAGCTGCATATTCATGACAAACCTTGTCAGAGTAGCCCAAATGAAAATCGTCTAATTGAACATTAGTTCTGGTAGCCAAGTGCTCCCTCTATAGCTAGTGGAGAGAAAGAGGAGACTGCAGGGTTTGATTCAGCCCAGCCAGGTTCTAACTCAAATGCTGGAGGCGGCCATTTCTCTTAGTGAACCTCAGTAGTGAGGAGGCTCTTTGATGTCTCATTTTAAGTGACTTCAGTGCATGGCATGACCAGCATGAATTTAAACCGATATCTTCCTTTCAAAAAAATCCCATTGTTTTTTATTCCTCAGGCATGCCTTTAACATAATTTCCTCTCTTGTTCTTGTCTCCTATTGCCAGACTACACAAAGATGCTGCAACTAAAATTATACTCCTCTTCCATTTCTGACTTATCCTCTGTATTGAACTTATGTTTGGATCCCTTCACCTCAGGACACAAACTTTCAGTTTTATCACCATTTGCCTTACCAATATCACAAGTTTCACAAGGTCTTGTGAGTTGTTCTGCAAACAAAGACTGCAGTAGGTCTGCACATTGGTGCAACAAAGACTGTTTTTATAGCTTCTCAGGCTGCCAGTGGCCAGATTCTCCTATTTTTTGAAAAGCTCCTTTTCTTGATGGTGGGCTCAAAGGGAGTTCTACCTTGCAGGGATGAAAACTCTCCAGTGTCATAGTTCACCTACACCCAGTTTCTTCTTCTCACTTCACCATGGAATGCCTTTTTCACTTAACAAACACATCTGGTTTAAATGTTGAGGAAAATAAAATGTAAAAGCAAATATTGGATACCCATTCACTCCCATCCAAAATCTTAGAAATTCAAAATAATGTTTTTAATATTAAAAAAGGATACTTTTTCTTTTTTTTTTTTTTAAAAAAAGTTGATGCCTAACCTGATTCAGTTATTTTCAGTTAATACTGGATATGTGAAGAAATGTTTGCATCATTACATAGCTCATCTGCTTTTGGTTGGTGCAATGTCAATCCTGTAACAGCAGTGCTATATGACGCTTCTTCCAGATGACACAGAAAGATTTTGGACAGAAGATGTTTCAACTGGCATTCACTATCAGATAAACTCAGAATCAGCTCTAACATGGCACCAAGCAAGGAAAAGCTGTCAACAGCAAAATGCAGAACTAATAAGCATCACAGAAATTCATGAGCAAGCATATATAGGAGGTAAAGTGATAAACCTTAAAATGTGCTTCACTGGAGCTTTAGATGATGAAATTGGCTGCCTTGTTTTCTGTCTCAGTAAAGACGACAGGGTGTCAGGGGTGATTCAGCAACCACCAGAAGGATGATGGTCCAAAACCCCCTTCCACTTGCTGATGTTTTTTACAAAGGGGTGGTACCAAACCTCTGGAGGAGGTGAGGGGGGCAGGGGGGTGCTCCAAGTGTGAACTACCACATCTTCTACAGCCTGCCACTGTAGGGTTTCCTCCACTTGCCTTCATGCCAATGTACTCATTCCTGAGCAGGGTTATGGTCTGTTTCTTGACTTTATCTGTTTCCTCTGTGTTTCAAAGGTTACTAATCTTTCTAGGAGAAAATATGACAATGGCTAGATTGGTCCTAATATGGATATATTTGCATACAGAAACTCCAAATAACTCCAGTGGATTTCAGATACAAGTTTCATGATGTCAACTTGGTAATAAATGGTATGAAAGAGGCTTTGAAACCACTCACATCATAGAAAAAAAATCTGGAAGCAACTGACTGGCACACTGTCTTTGACTTTTTGATGTGTTTAGTCCATGAAGTCTCTTGCAAAAACATTTTAGCACAACTCCCTAATGAAGTACCGTATTTTTTTACGCCTCTTGTGTCATAATGAAACAAAGTGAGAGAAGTACACTTTTTTTAAAGTAGTGAAATAAGATGTTCATTTGCCCTTTTAACTGCCAAGTTCTGTGCTAAGTCAATATATTTTTATTTACATATTTTACTTTTTTAATCCATGCACCTCAGTAATGTGGAAAGTACTGCTCTGGGGCTGGTTTAAACTAAAGAATATTCATTGCTTACTTTTGACTTTATTTCTTTTAGATGAACTTGCTAATAATGAGAACAGGGAAATAAAACTTTTTTTCTCTCTTAGAGCTAACTGAAAAATTAAGTTTTCCATTGTGGACTGGATTGAACACCTTGAATTTCAACAGTGGATGGCAATGGGCCGGGGGAAGTCCTTTCAGATATTTGAACTGGGCTCCAGGTAAGAACTGTTCCTAATATATAGTCTTTGAATGGATTCTGTTAAGACATCAGGTAATAAAAACTGCCATGTCTACATTTATTTCAGGAAAGCCCATTCTGATTTTCTGTAGCTTAAGGTCTAGATCTTAATTTAAAGAAGTACACATCCAAATCACAAAGTTCACTGTGAATATTGACTATAGCAAGTTCTTTTATTTTCTTATGTAAGCAAAGAGCTTGTTTGTGAAAGGACAGTATCATTTGGAGTGATATGCAGCCTCACAGAAAGGGGTAATATTTTTCTGTTGCATGATGCTGAAGCATATAAATATAAAAAAAATTCTTCCAAAAGTTGCAAAATATTTAGGAAACAGTGGCACTATGTTGTCTGGAGAAATTCTAAATATTATTGAGTGGGTTACAGAGCCAGCTCATAATTTCTCAGCATTTTACACAAAATTGCACTGGGCCACCTCAAGGAGGGGAGATAAGGGTGGGTTTGTGGTGCTCTGCACATGTGGAGTCGTCTTCTATTTCCTTGTCAGCTTTTTGGTCCCATGCTTTCTTTGTGCAACAAGTGTTTCAAGCCATCTTCATCGTTTAAAAACGAATATTTTTAATGTTTGGAAGTTTCTGGCACAGGATAATTGTGTAACTTCAGCTGTGAGCACCAGGATACCAGGAAAAGAACCAGAAATTTCCCAGTACTGTCCTTACACAAAGTCAATGAAGAGTCATTACTTCACTCTCAAAGTATACACTGAAAGCAGCATCCTATAAGCTGCAATATCAGTTATCCTATATGTCTTTTTCAAGCAAAGTATTGAAGAAATCAGAGAAAGTTAATATTTCTAGTGATAATATGATGGTTTTATTAATATTTTCATTTATTGTTGCTATCTTATTTGAAGGAAATCCTTTCCTGCTCCCTGGGAAAATCTGTGGAGTGATGAATCCCCGAAAGAATGCTAAATGGGAAAACCAAGCATGTAACCAGAGACTTGGCTACATTTGTAAAAAGGGAAATTACAGTTTGAAGTCTGACACCATACCCAAGGGTAGGTTAGTCACAAAAAAAAGAAAGATTTTTAAAGAAAAATCTAGAACGAGCAACATGTAAATATCTACAAAATGTATGCAACAGTCTTTTTCAACCAAAACATAAGAAACCTTTGAAAACCACAGCAATACAGGCACATACAGACTTAAATATTGGGTTTTTTCTCCCACTGTGTATTAACCATTCATGGGACAATATTATTATTTTGTTCCTTCACTCTATCTTTCCTTCTTGCAAGACAGATAAAAGCTGCTCTGTCATGGTAACCAGTGTCAGCAATCAAATTTACATAAATACAATAGGGTTTTAAAAAAGAAATGCAGGACTCTATTTTTAAAGCAAGCCTAACATGTGCTCTTAAATATAGGAATCTAAGTAATAAAAACCCCACTGAGTTAATTAAAAGAGAAAACTACCAACTTTGCATTAATATGTACTGTTTACTGACCTGTAGTTACTACAGAATTACTTCACTCTTTTCCATATCTGAAAATTATGTATTTGCAACATGACATTGAACAGGAGGCAGAGCCTAATGTCGTCCACTGCATGCAGCACGGTAGACGAAAAGCGCTGATTGAACAACTCCAGGGGTCAAACAGGGGGGAGGTTGATGTCTGCTTTGCTCTCTCATTCCTTTCAGAGTATTATTTCACATTGCATCTCTGACAAAATGTGGGCATTTTTCAGTGGTTCGCTGCTATTTCTCTATTTGCATATTTAGCACACTGTGCCTTGATAATACTTGTTTTTCATTTGAATGTATTTGCATCTCTAACTGCAGCTTGATATTTATTTATATAATCCCACTTCCTCAAGAAACCTCATTCTAGTTTCCTTTATTTTCTTCTTAGAAAATTGCTCTGAAAAATTGTGTTTTAATTTTAGAGGAAATGAGACCTATTAAGTGCACAAATGGCTGGTGGCCATATGCAGGCCACTGCTACAGCATTCAACGAGAACCCAAGGTATGGAAAGATGCTCTGACTTCATGTAAGAAGCAAGATGGAGATTTGGCAAGTGTCCACAACATTGCTGAACACAGCTTTCTAGTGTCACAGCTCGGTTACGGTGAGTGTATGTGTAGACCTGCATTTTGATTGTCCCATCTGTTACATAAAAACTGAGCTTCATATTCAATATTACTGCTTTTTTTTTTCCTGAAATGTCACAAGTGAAAGACTAAAACTAACTTATGGTATTCTTTTATGTTGTTTCTGTTGCATAAGCGCAGGTTTATTTCTATTTAACAAGAAATAATCTCCACTGTAAAGTATTACAAAGGCAGGAAATGAAAAAATAGAGACCCAAAGGTCTCTAAGACTGCATTTTTGCCACTTTTGTTCTCTATTCAATGCCACAGGTATTCGGAAAATTTGTAAAAATCTTCTGCCAGCCATAATGATCCTTGTGTTTATTAAACTTAGTACTTCTGGATGGAATCTGAGGCCTTTTCAGTATAGACTGAGACATCTCACTGATAATTTGAGAAACCGATTTTGAGAAACCAATACATTTATTAAAGCACAGAGACCACCTTTCATGTACCATATCCTGCCTTTATCATTCCCTGTTTGCTCTAGATGTGAAAATGTTCTCTGTATTGCACAGTGGACTGTAGTCAAACCTATTTCTCTTCCTGCTTCAGAGACAACAGAAGAGCTATGGCTTGGTCTGAACGATCTGAAGACTCACTTCTATTTTGAGTGGAGTGACAGAACTCCTGTGACATTCACCAAATGGCAGCACAGGCATCCCACCTACAAAAATGGTCTGGAGGACTGTGTTGTTATGAAGGGACAGGTATAACCATGTAGTCTTTTTATAGTAATGCAAATGAATAACTACATCAGTCTGAAATGATTTGCCATTATATACATACTCAGGAGTCAATTTTATATTAAATTAAAATAGTTTTCCCCATAAATTTGGCATCAACCAGAAGAGATGTTCAGAGGACAGGAGAGATTGGAAATACAGATGTAGCCTTTTCCTAGTTTACCTTGTGAAATTTCTTATCCAGTGAAAAGTCTGACCCGGAAATTTTACATTAGATTCATTTCAATGCTGCAACAACGAAAAAAAAGTTATAGCTTTGGGAGAGGAGAGGGAATGAACTAGTAAATACACAGTGTAGTTATCATAGGTGCTATTTGCACCTAGACCATTTGATTAGTTTTCTAGTCAAACAGACCACCATGTCCCTCTGTGTCACTTCAAAAGACATGGCATTGAGGCATGGAGGCCTGGGCATGTTACTTCAGCTGTGATGTAAAGAGAGCACTTATACCTGCCAAGTACCTTAATCCTATAATATTTTTGAGTGTTTTACTCATAAATTTTATTTTCTTACAGCACATGGTTATCATTGAACAATATCGATGTCTGGCAGTATTAGGCACCAATAGAATTAAACCAGACTGGGGCAGGGGGAAGATCCTATTTAAATTTTTTTTTTACATAATTCCTTTTTAAAAATAAAATAGTAATTTTCTCAGTATTCTTTATTTCAGTTTCCTTGATCTTTTTATCAGAAGTGCTGCGAAATGTTGCTGCTGGATTTATGGTAAAACACTCAGATGTGTATTATTTCTGTTTCATTGATCTTCTTACCAGAAGTGAAGTGGAATAATACTGCTTTAAGTGCAGATACATTATGCATTAACGCCAGATGATATGTCCTTATGAACCATCTCATAAAACAGATAGTTATCATACCAGATAATAATGAGACTTCAAGATGTCATTTATTTCATTCTTTTATTTCAGAATACAGTAGTATTGAATGGATCTTAAACCAATCCTGGCAGGTGTGTCTATTTTTAAAAAGTAATAAAAAAAGTAATAAAAAACCTCCAGCAACTCTCCTATAGCCTTTCTAAGGACATATTTCAGTGGGCCTTGTTATGAAGAAAGAGGAAAATACTAGTTTTCTTATGTTTGCAATGACACTTTTTTACATCCATTACTTCTCCTTGTTGTTGTAGGATGGATACTGGGGAACTGAAGTTTGTGAAAAGCAACATGCTTATATCTGTAAAAAGAAGCCTTCATCACAAACCTCTGAAACAGAGATAATTGGGGACCCAGGCTGCCAGAAAGTAAATATTCTCTCATAAATTAATTATGTTGGGAATTAATTTACTGTTTCTTGCTTACTTTAGAGCCTTTGCATCTTCTAGAAAATCTGTTCTTGAGTCTTTGGCTACTGTCATCTAACTACAATAAGTACTTTTTTTTTCTCTAAAAATACTCAAGAAAGTCAAAATTCATTTATGTGAGAATGAACGCTGCCTTACCCTCCATTCCAGATGAGCCACCCTGTGACAAAATTACATATATCTTTTAAATCATCGTCTCACCTCTGTTCTGTTTATGCTTTTAGATCCACAATCCATGCAAAACTGCCAAAATCCGCTTTCTCTTCTCTCACATCCGTTGTCTGTTTAAAGTTTTTATAAAGTTCCTATTATATAATGACAAAAGAAATAATATAATTTCAAAAGAGAATAAATATCAGATTTTCTGTATCATATTCCTACAAATGCTGCTTAGTGGGCCTTTGAGTGATATCAGCGGGTTCTTTTTTTTCCAAACTAGTAAGTTATCCAGAACTGAACTTTTCATATATTCACTATATCGATCAGGATAGACCTCTCCAAGACCAGGAAGAAGTAGGGGTGTTTTACTGATATTCCTCCTTTCTACCCTCCCCGCAAAGAGGCACTCACTGGATTCCTCTTGGCTCAGAAAATCTCCTTGTCCAATGCACTTAGGGATGGTAGGCTAGCTTTGGGAAGCTGTGCTTGTATGTAAATTCATTTCCGTATTGCAATCTCTTTGTATTTCATTACATGATATCCTTCATTTCTGGAAGGCTGGGGTTGCACTTCACCCCCGCCCTGAATGAATCACAAGCTCTTCAATGGTGCATTTTGCATAATCCCAGATTTACAGAGTCCTGGAAAGCAATAGCAAATAGTACAGTCCAAATTTTCTTTGAAATTTTGGGTACATGTAAAAGAGATTAAAACTAAGATCTTAATGTCTTCCTTCAAATAAAAAATGCCTCTGTAGGGGCAAACAGCAACAACAACAACAAAAATCCCAGCTTTTGTTTATTAACTGATCAGCCCAGTATCATGTTTCGTTTTTTTAAACTTAGCTTCAATGTATGCAACGTCAACTATTTATATACAAAAGAGCACAACTGATTTGTAGATTGAACTCTCTTTCAACTTCACTTTAAAAACCTTATATTTATCACAGGGTTGGAAAAGATATGGTTTTCACTGCTACTTGGTAGGATCTGCCCTTTTAACATTCTCAGAAGCAAATAAGACGTGTGAATGGAGCAATGCTTATCTAGTTACCGTGGAAAGCAGGTAGGAAAATGTGTCTTTTTATACTTCAAAATCAGTGCGTTGCCTGGCGAAACACATGAAACCTGCCAAATTTTTGACTTTTCAAAGTGTTATATCAGGACTTTTGAAAAATGTGCCAAATAATTTCATCCATGCAAGGAAAAAGACTTGATATTTTATGATTTTCTACTTAACCTTTCACAACATTTTTAAAATTTTATGGGATTCTTGGTTAATATTTCCATTCCTATTTAAAAGAACCTCTATGTTATTTTTATTTGTTATTTTTTTCTTGTTTGCTAGTTTTGCTGTTGGAAAGTGGTTACTACAGTTTTGATCTATTTACTGATGGGAATTATCTCATTATGATAGGAAAGCTTTGACAAAAAAAAATCCTACCTTCTAAGCAAAATTCTGAACTAATGTAGAAAATTATCCCCAAGACCTGCTCCAACACACAGAGAATCTCCAACCTGCCCATATGTTGGTCGTGCTTTGCAGGCTTCATGACCTATGAGGTACATTACTGCCTTCAGAGGCAATGGGTAGTAAAGCTGACAGTGTTTTGTTCCTGATTTGGTGGTGTGTTTGAAGTACCTCAAAATCTTGGAAAGATGCAAGGTAGTAGTATACAACTAGAAGCCCTCATGAACAGTGATTTGTGAAATTTCTCGGAACTGAGTGGGAAGGAGAGAAGATGCCTTCAGATGAGAGGAGGAAGTCCCTCAACAATTCCTTTTGACCACACTTTAAATCCTTTTGTATGAACTTCATTGAGGAGATGTTGCCTTGAAGTCATGCTAGCATGATAGTCATACCTCTGTACTATCTAGTTTAATATTGCAAGGTAACATACTGTGTTCGTACACTGATTTCCACTTCAGAAATGAGCAAGCCTTTCTGATTAGTCTGATGGGGCTGAGGTCAGAAAAATATTTCTGGATCGGCCTTTCCAACACAGAAGAACAAGAGAGTTTCAGGTGGATCAGTGGTGAAAAACCTCTCTTCACACACTGGAACACAGCAATGCCAGGTAAGCTCTGCACAGGTTCATCTCTTGTGGCTGGAAAGTATCTGGAATTCATGCATGTTTCTGCTTTGCATCCCCTGGTATTAGAAATTTCAGTAGGCAATTCCTTCTGTGCTTGTAGCTGTAGGTGGGCAACACCATCAGACCTTGTGTTTGACACTAGTGTAACAAGCACCATCACAGCTGAATGTCAGGTGTTATGTAAGTCAATCTCCTGTGAAGTTGTTCAGAATTTTTTTTTTAATGGACTAGGCTGAAGGCAATTCTATGTGGGAGTTAACAGGGTCCATGATCTGATTTTCCCCCACATTTTAACACCAGTTCACAACAACTGATCAGATTGAGATGAATTTCTATGGACAGAGTATTTTCACCCACAAGGTGAATATGTGAGAAATGAGCAGCATATGTCCAACTGGTTTGTATTTCAATAAAACAGATTAGGATCTACATGAGAAACCTTGCCTTCACACTAGCTAGTTACATCATAAAACAAAATTATTGTACTTGATATCAGCCTACTGGAAATTAATTACTTGGATATCGAGAACCAAAAAGTAGTTGCCAGACCATTGCTAGATATGTAAATAAAATCAAATGCCACTTGCCTTGTGATTTCCCAGGGGTGGGGGGTGGCAAGATAAGGAAAATTTATATTCTAAAGCTGCAAATCTGCATTTTTGCAAAGGTGTGTCTGTGTGATGCATTGGCCTATATCTGGTCTCTGACAGGAGTGATTAAAAACAATTTCATATCCAGGATTGTTTTTCATCTCCACAATCTGCATCTTCCATTTCATAATTTTTATGAACAGAAGCAAATGTCTCATTTCTTAGAAAGCAGTTAAGACTTTAATTTTAATAACTTATTTTCCTTATGACAAAGGAAAAGAGCAAGGCTGTGTTGTCATGACAACTGGAATTGCAGCTGGATTATGGGATGTTGTTAGCTGTGAGAAGACAGCAAATTATCTTTGCAAACAGCAGGCAGTGGGAGCAACGCCTCCTGCTCCTCTAGTATGGGTACCCAAAGCCACCTGTGCTGAAGGCTGGGATGAGACCTCCCAGGCAGACTCATGCTTCAAAGTAAGTGTGTCTTTATCTTTACTGTAAGCGTGAGCACAGGGCAGCCCAGGTTTCAATTCCCTGGTTACCACAATATTTTCATTCATTTTGGGAATGACCTCAGTGGCATTCAAGTAAAAAAGAAACATACTACAAATCCATTAAACATAATGAAAATCAACCATGAAAGGCTTGAAACAATGAAAATAGAGTACTAGAAATATGCTTTCTCTTATTTAAATGCCAGGTGACAACATCACCTCATCTGTTAGTTACAGGAATTTGGGACTTCAGAAAAACACAGAATTCCATCTCAATAACTAGTAGTGCCACTTATATAAGAAAAGGTTTCTAAGAGAGAAGTTATGGAAACCTTTGTCTCTGCCAACTTCCTCTCACCCAGTGTGTGATACTTTTAATTATACATTTATATCCAGATTAAGGTTTACACTGTTGACACTTCACCAAGTAAAGGGTTTGTAGATTCTCTTGATTTAGCTAAAAATGCCTCAAAAATTCTCCTTTTGGAAAAGGAGAAAATGGAAGGAATAGCAAGATCAAGGAAACAAATATGCAACATTTGTCTTCCAAGTCTTCATGTAAGTATCTTTATTTTCTCTCTTGAGAGTCTCTGCTTGTTGGGACACCAGAGATGATCTTAGCCCTGTATTCATAAGAGTCTCAACTCCTACTTCACACTTAATTATTGTTGCTAACATTATTGATTCTGCCAATTTTTCAAATTGTTGACCATCCTTTCCTCAAAATTTCAAGCATGCTATTAGTACTTCATAGCAGAATGTGTAGCTATTTCTATGCTTGTACAACTATGAAAAAATCTCTACCTTGACAAGGGTCAGTACCTTGCAAATTTTTTTTTTCCATCCATATTATCTTTTCTATTCCAACATATTGATTTTTCCCTCCACCTTCTGTTTTTCAAAAATCTCATGCTTTCTACTTTGAAATACCACAACTAAGCTATTACATCTTTCTTTGAACCTTTCAGTTGTCTAAGTTCCAATTAAGTTTTGTTTTGATTTTTTTTTCTTTGTACACTGTGATAACTCTCAGGCACTACTGCTACTTTTGTCTTGTTTTAAAATAGAGGATGCTAAGAAATAAATACTTACAAATTACATTATTAAGGCTTACTATTCCATGTCTTTACAGATGTTTTGTTGTCTTACTCAGGAATAAAGGGATGGTAAAGTGGTGTTCATTCAAATTTACACAGGCAATTCTATACATTCAGTAATTTATTTTTACCTTTTTTTAATAGTTTTTTGTGAGAGAGGGAAACCAAAAGAAGTCTTGGTTTGAGGCCGAAGAATTCTGTAGAGAAATAGGAGGACATCTGGTCACAATCAATACAAGAGAGGATCAAATTTTAATATGGCAATTAGCATCGTGAGTACATGGGCAATGGTACTTTTTCATGTTCATTGTGTATTAAATACAAATTACTCCAAAATATATCTGGAGCTGGGCAAGCGAGTGAATAAACACTATCAATTTTTAAATTAGAATGGAAAATTTTCCCTGGAAATTTCATCCAGAACATTACATTTTAAAAAATCCACAAGTATTCCAAAGTGGCTTCAACATTTTTGAAATATTTGTTACAGTTTTTTTATCAAAGCTGTTATCCAGATTTCATCACCTCTGTACATGTTGTTCCATCTCCTAAAAGGACATTAAAATTATCAGCTGTAACTGCATTTTTATTATCAGCTGTATTCTGTAATGCCAAGACACTAATGGAGCATCACATAAAGATATTTAAAGAAACATTTTTCACATCATTGTGAATGTAGTTTTATTTTTTTAAATAGACTTAAAACTGGCTTTTTGAAAAGTGTTTGTGATCTCACTCTTCTTCATTTTGTTAATGTTTAGTACAGTGAAAAGATTAATATCTTTTTATCTGTCTGCTAAGTCTGTGGCTTTTTAAGTCTGTGAAGTCTTCGTGGAAGAGAATCTGTGTGGTATATAGTGAATGAAAGAAGACTTTATTTTATCTGGTTCCTAGATATGACAAGATTAATAGTGTGAGCTACTAAATAAACTACATGGAAAAAGCCAATAAGGATATTAGAACAGTTGAGAAACCTTTTTTTCCACTAGTTAAATTGTATTATAACTATTTTTCTTTAGTTAAATTGCATTATAAATATTTATACGTGGTTTACTTTTGCTAAAACCCTTTCCCATGAACTCCTGCTGCAGCCAAGATCTGTGTTGCAGCAACAAGGATGGGAGTCTAAGCTAGCTCTCTGCCACAACTTGTCCCTTAACTTACATTTTAACATGAAGAGTCTTGTCCCAACACAGAACACTATGAAATGTCTTGCCAAAGTGCAGGCAGTGAGCCTGGCTATGGAGCAGCACTGAAGGAATAGCTCCCAATTCAGGTGTGACAGAAAGCAGCATGTTTCCTTGCTTACCAGCATTTATATCAAGTCCCCCTTGGCACCTTTATGCATCGGTTTGTATGTTTTATTTTAGGGATAAAGGACTGAACACTCAAGCTTTCTGGATTGGTTTGTTTCTCTTAAATCCAGATGAAGGATTTGCCTGGATTGATGGTTCCCCTGTAAGTGTTTATTTGCTGTACATTAAGAGTCTTTCTGTCTTTTAGAATATATATATTTTCATCTTTTTATGCCTATTTTCCAGTATCTTTAAACCTTTGGCCGATGTACAGCAACCCTTTATCCACCAGTTGGACAGATGAAGTACTCTGTGACAGTACTGCCTTAACACACCAAAGGAAGTACAGAATTAGTTGTTACATCCCTAGTGCCACATTATATACTATCCCTCATGGTCTGTGCTCTTAGGTCTTCACAGAATCCTAGGCTGCTCACTGCTGTACGTCAGTACAGTGAAGTCAGGATAAACAGGCCCCCCTCTGCCCATCCATTTTTCCTCCATCAGACACATGCTTTCCTATAACATGTAGTTTTTAAACCCTCTGTGGTGATCCATGGGGAAAGTGAGCTCGTCAGCGTGATTTTCACAGCCGTCTCAGACCCGTTTGAACTTCTGTTGATCTCATAAGCAAGGTACTTGAGATGATGAGAAGTTGTGTTATGATGGCGATCTCAATTACTTCCACTCAACTTGATTCACATAGTAATTGAGATGTATTTCCAACATAGGTAATTTATGAGAACTGGGATGAAGATGAACCTAACAACCATGGAGAACTTGAACACTGTGTTATGTTTAATAGATCACCCCATATGCGCTGGAATGACTTGCGCTGTGAACGTTTACTTAATTGGATTTGTGAAACAAAAAAAGGTATGATTACTTCACCATTTAATTTGAGTGATAAGTCCACATCAAAAAACAAATTGCATGGACTTAAACAAATTAAAACCAAGAAATACGCTGGGAATTATTTATTTTAAAACTAGTTGCAGTGAAGGCAACACACAGAGCAGAGGAATGAATCGAAATATTTCATCTGTACTTAGATATGGGATGTTAAAGATGTCCAGACTACTTTGTCTCTGGCTTTATCTCTTTCAGCCATGGGTTGAATAAATTTGCAAGGCAAAGTTACTTATCTCTTTTCTTTTAATCTCCTTGCTATATCTCTACCTTATTCAGGCTTACCCAGGAGAGCTAAAGACACAGAACATTAAAGTTCTCCATACAAGAGAGAAAAAGGCTTTGCTTCCTGTTGTGAAATGAATAATGGGGACCAAAGAGAGAGATCAGTTGCTATGGGAACCAATAACTCTGAAGAAGAGATCAGAAGTAGAGGCTGCTGTAGCCTTGAAGGACTCCTGCACCCACCAGCTTTGTCTGGGAAGCAGGACTCGAATGCCGGGCCACTGACACATGGTGCCAGGGCATGAAACAGTCCAGGTGGATGTGCACTGAGTGCCTGCCAGGGGAAAATGGGATCTTTCTGGGCTGAGGACCCCAGGTGACAACCAGTAATGGAAGAATTTGTTTTGTTTGCTCAGTCTTACTTTTACAACCTTGCTTCCTAATTGTAAACTAAGTACTTGTATGCATCTCCATGGAGCAGGAGATCCTTAAAAGCTTCTTAAAATGAAAAGAAAGTTGGATGCACACAGGGAACTAGTAGGAGGAACAACAGGGAGGGGAAGAGAGAAGCTGTTATATAAAAACACTGACTATGTCTAATATTTGATGAGACTGCCAACAAACCACTATCCTTGAACAATAAATAAGGCACCATGCTAACACTGAAAAATTGCTTAATCAAAAAGAATCACTGCTCCCTTGTGGGTAGGTGAGTCATACAAATGCACCATCGAAACACTGACTTCCTTAGACCAGCTTAAAGCCACACATCCTGTGCAGCCCTTCCTGGTGCACTGAGCACACTGCTTTGTACAGATGTGATTCTCCACTCTTGGTGAGATTAGTCACGATGAGTTCAGAAACCATGATGCAAAGACTCTGATCAGTTTATCTTGATCCTATATGGCCTTTCAAAAGTGAAAACATTAAAGGAAATAGATCTTTTCATTGTGAACCTAGATTACATGAGGATCAGTGTGAGAGGAGAGATGCTCAGATGTTAATTCCAACATATTCACTTAAGACACATATTTACTGAAGTTACTTATTTATTTTCTTTAAAAAACAGGGATTTTATGTTAGGATTAAAAAATAAAATCAATTGGGATGAAGAGCATAAATTGATCATGAATATATTTGAATAATTTTAGTTCAATTCTTCACTAAATATTTAAGAAAAAGATATTTCAAAGCTCTCAGCTAAAGAATTTTAACTACTTTTTTCATTTGTTTGCTTATATCTCATCTAAACTATTCTTTTAATTTCTATAATAATGTGTTCTTTCCTATCAAACCACTGAAGAAATAGAGAAAGCTAAGAATAGAATTTGTACGCCTTGTGAAGAACAAAATAACAGGCATCCAGAGGAAAGCTAGAGCTGTGCTTGAGGGGCTACAGCTGGCTCTGGGAATAGCAACAGGTTAATTGCTTCTTCTTTGTCCATCCTGTAATCAGAAACTTTAGTATCTCCTGGCTCTCCAGGACTCTTAAAATCAAACTTTCCTAGTAAATGTCAAGCCATCAGGATGGAATGAATGCATTCAGACGCTGGTAACAATGTGTTGTATAATACCATGTAGGTAAGTTTGAGAACATAACATATTGGCTGGATTGTGTTTTTTGTCTCTAGTCCCATGAATATTTTTTTTAAAAAATAATATTAGCATGCTAAGAATAAATACTAAATAGATTTTATTAAGTAAGTAATGATGTAAGTTTGATGTACAGTGTTTACTGCACATCCTGGATTGTCTAATACAGTGCTTCACGAGATATGTAGATATGCTTTAAATATACATGTTTTTCATTAGATAAATGTTTCTAAATTATACTTTTTTTCTAAAATCTTGAAAATACATTAGTAATCCTTAATCCTTTTTTTTTCTTTATTATTCAAGGCATTTGTAACTACGTAAAGCAGATGTGTCTGGATTGTTTTATATTTGGAATGTTCCTCATTGTGATCTTTTATATTTACAGGTACGCTGCTAAAACCTG
This sequence comes from Piaya cayana, assembly GCA_013389865.1. Taxonomy (NCBI): domain Eukaryota; kingdom Metazoa; phylum Chordata; class Aves; order Cuculiformes; family Coccyzidae; genus Piaya; species Piaya cayana. Next base: position 91,249 of record WAAB01017554.1, read on the forward strand.
AACCAAATTACAAATTTGGTAAGATTTTTTAATTCTTTTAAAGAAAAGTTTACTGCATAGTTTCCAGACTTGGACATATATATGAACATAATATATATGATTGTCTGTCAGAATATCAGGCCACAAATGATGGATGGATTATATATGAAAATAAGCAGTACTATTTCAGCAAAGAACGTGTCCATATGGAAGAAGCACGGAGAATTTGTCAGAAGAACTTTGCAGATCTGGCTGTCATTGAGAATGAAAGTGAAAGACAATTTCTATGGAAATATGTAAGCACTGAGCTTATCAATTGTAACTGAATTCTGAAGCAGAACAGCTAATAAAATTAAGGGAACAGCCTATCTCTTTAGCTAGGCTAAAATTCTGAGCTATTGTTCTCCATTACCTATATAACAGTATTATTGTTCAGGACCTGTAAAGAAATTACTATTGCTTTTAGAATGTAGAGGAAAAAAGTATGCAAATATTAAATGTGCAATATAGCATAGTTGAGGCCCAGCTGCCTATCTCTGTTAAGACAGATAGTGTTCGACATAGTGATTATTGCTTTCCTATCCAGTGAGGAACTCAGTTTCTGTATCCCTGCTGCTGGCTTGAAACATATAATAGGGTCTAAACACATAATGTTCCTGCCTGATGCTCAAAAGTTAAAAAAAAATACAGGCATATTTAATGGGCTTCCAGATTGTTGCTTGATATTGAGAAACTGTTTAGTGCTTAACTGTTAATTGCTTTTGATTTAGGTATACACAAAACTCAGGATGGAATCATATTTTATTGGCTTAGTTGTCAGCTTTGATCAGCAACTCAGGTGAGTAAAGGAAAATTGGCAATGGACAGTAAATGATGGCAATTTAATCTCACTCTATGGGAGCATTTTTGCATACTTTCATTTCACAAGTTAATAACTGTTGTACAGCTGACCTCTGAAGAGTTTTCAGTCTCAGACTGGAAGTGTTAACCTCTATATTTAATCAGAGCAATGTGTTTCCTTTCAAATCTGTGAGAGAAAAAACCAGGAGTTCATGGCTAGGATTTATTTCATGGAATGACTAACACCGAAGCAGTCCTTCATAGGCAGTGTGGAGAAGCAGCTAATTTTAGGATGTTATTCACCTGATCCATTTTTGACATCAACATTAGGATGAGATTAACACTGACTAGATCTGTAATGGCTACAGAGAAAGGCCACGAGATTTTGATAAAATGTGGTAAGCATGAGCAACATCTCGCCTAACAGCTTCTTGAAATGGCTGTTACAGAATCTGTTTTAGAAATCTATTTTTATGACTTTTAGGGGGATACATTTCTCGGATGAAAAAGAAGTCGTGTACTGGTGATATCTTGGGGTCTGAGCCTCTCCAAACTGTAAAAAGCCTTCCCTTAGAGTATTACATTTTTGTCCAACCTCTAGCAAAATGGGTACTGATGAGACTTGAATCTCATAATACTAAAGCAGTAGTAATGCTGTTGATATGTCCTCTCCAGCATGTAAAGAGCCTTTGACCTCTGGTCACTGTGAATGCCTTGCTTAATCCTTTAGCTAAACCGAGCTTGTAACTGACTGCTGGAGATTCTTGTCTGGTAGCCACTGTCTCCTTGTTTCTTTCAGCTGGCTGGATAAGACCCCAGTGAACTATGTTGCCTGGGCTCCAAATGAACCTAATTTTGCAAATAATGATGAAAACTGTGTGATAATGTCAAGAGATTTTGGTAAGTAAAATAGCACTATGAAATATTTGGTTAAATATTTAGAAGCAGAAGCTAAACTGTTTGCTACGTATTTAAACTTGATGTCACTCCACATAAATAGGTAGTGGAACCATAGTGACAGTTTGTCAAAACAAGCATGTTGTGGTTTAGAACCACAACATAACCATTAGGTGATGATCATACTACCGGGAAGGGAAGAATTAGGGAAAACATCATACAAAGCAGCTGTTCCACCTGCATCCGGCACATTTCATTTCTGCTTTATGAATACGCTTTGGGGCTGACTGCTGTAATGCTGATACAGTGATTCTCTGCATTTTATTTATTTACAGGCTTTTGGAATGATGTAAGCTGTGCTGTGAAAAATGCCTTCATCTGTGAAAGGCACAACTCAACTTATGTAGGATTTGCTCCGACTGTACTTTCACCTCTGGGAGGATGTCCTGAAACCTGGCTTTTGTTTAACAATAAGGTGAAGTAAGAAATCTCAGCCATATTTAGCAGATTTGCTGTAGGCAGAGAAAACAGCTACCCCTTTTGTCTCTGTATATAACTTCTGTCACTTTATACACTAGTTTATTAAGCAGTATTCTAATTAGCAGCGTAGTCAGTTTTCTTATTGGCAAGTCTGCATCAAACCTTAGAAAACAGAAATTTGAATGTTTTAAGTTATGACTTCTGTAAATACCCATATGCCTTTAGCTGTAGCTACTTTTTCCATTTCTAGAATTTTCTGTTTATTTCAGACACGCTTACCGGGCTGAAGTGCTGTTCCATTATCCTTGCCCACAAGTGTAAGCCTCTGTTTCCGAGTAACACTGAGATCAAAAAATGAAAGGCCACAGAGTTCACATGAAATTGGATGTCACAACTCATCTGAACTTGAGTAATACAAACACCAACAGATGTCAAATCAAATGTAGAAAAGAAGCAGGCATTGCTTTTTGCTATATTAAGCAAAAGCACACCTGGCCATGTGAAAAAAAAATAATAAAAAGAAACCAAACAAATGAAAACCACAAATCAATCCCACAGTGCAATCAACAGGAAAAGTTTTAATGCATTCAAAGGGCATAAAAAAGGAGATGCATTAAATGCCAGTTAAAAAACATGTTTTTTGTCCCTCAGAACATGCAGAGCCACAAAAAAATTTTTTACATGAGTGTTCTGGAAAAATCCCCAAGGGATACTAATACAACATACAGAAAGGACTTCTGAGCACTGTTTTACTCATACTGAGTGATCACACAAGCTCAGACTTTTGCACTAATTCTCTGGTACAGAATTGAAAGAACTTGACGTGAGAGACACCTGCCCCAAATTACATTCCCAATCAGGAAATATTTTCATGATCTCAAAAATTCTGCTTTCAGCAATGTGACCTGAAATTTCTACCCATGCACCTTTGATATCTACTTAGTTCCTCAAAGCTTTTGGAGGTTGTCTGCTCTTGCCCAGTGCCAACCTTGGACAGCCCCTGCATTTGTAAGTGCTTCATAGGCATCTCTCTGTTCAGCTGTATCTTCTTGCTGGCATAAAGTATTCACATTTCAGAAGATCTGCTGCTCTTTACATGCAAAGACTAGAATTGAACTAAAACAATAATTAAACCCAATTTTTTAATAGTCTTTGACACCTAGAATTTTATCTTATCCTTTACTCTCCCTGCAGTGCTACAGAATATTTGGATCCAAAGAGGAAGAGAGGCTGACTTGGCACTCTGCAAGAAGTGCTTGTATAGAATTAGGAGCAAATTTGGCCTCTATACACAATGACCAAGTGCAAGGTATGACATCTGAGTGTTTTGGCAGTAAGCATGAAGTAAGTACATTGCACGACCTAGTGACAAGGCTGACCTGAGGAGGCTTGATCGGGAGAGAAGAGTGGAATGAGATATTATGACACCTCCTGTCTCTTGACAAAAGCATGATGCGGAGAGAACACAATAATCTGTTCCCCATGGCTTTGGAAGATAGGACAAATAGTAGTAGTTCATAGTAATGAAATGCTCACAGTTATTCAAGTCAGAAGGTAAATAAACATCCATCAGAAGTTACACATGGGCAGTTGATGCTACTCTGAGGAAGACTGATTAATGCTTTGAAAGTCCCTTCTATCCCTAGCTACTCTAATATTTCCAAGAAGTCTCTATCCTTTTTATCTAAAAAAAATCCTCCTTTTTAAAAATGAAATCAAATTACTTCAGTTAAATTACTTGTTTTATTTTTCACATTTAAATTACCCATCACAGTATTATTAACTCATAGTCTAACAATAATGCATCAGATAGTTGCAATATTTTTTAAAGTTGATTGATTGTTCTATTTGGAATTTGGTTTACACTGAACTTGCAGAAAGGCAATTCCTCAGCTAGTTTCTTTCTCTTGTCTGCCTCTCTCTTTTTTTCTTTCTTTTTTGTTTTTTTTCTAAATAGCCTTCTTCACCTTCCACCTAAAGGATGTTGCTGGTGAAACCTGGATTGGGTTGAATGATATTAACAATGAGCATAGCTATCTTTGGACAGATGGAAGCCTTTTTGATTATTCAAAGTGGGCAAGACAATTCCCATTTATGGATAAATATATAAATGTTGACTGGAATTTTATTACAATACAGGTAAGCAGAAAAATAAATGCATAACTTGGTTACGTACTCAATGTCAGTCTAACCAGCCTGACTTCTACCTCAACCAGGATCCTGTATTTCAGTGGCTTAAGGTGGAAGGCAAATGAATAGTATTTCAGAGATGCAGTTATTGAAGCTGTATCCAGAGATTAGTAGGTCTGTTTAGTGCCTATACTTATTGTCATCCCTTTGCATAAGTCTAGAACTATAGAAGCGCAGTATTATCATTAACATTAGAATTAATTAGAATTGCTAGAAGTTTTTTTACTTTCGTTTATTGTTTCTACTTGCACAGCTTGAATCCAAATGAAAGTTCAACAAATTCAATCCAGGTTACCATAAACTGCATACTAAAATTAGCTTTGGTGCACTCCAAGAAATTTTAATCAACTGACAGAAGTTCTTGCAGCAATCTGCCATAGAAAGTGCATTTATTTAAGATATATAATACAATAAGTTTATTTTCTAAAGAACAATAAATGAAAAGTAAAGGAAAAAAAGTTACAAAAGAAAGCTATTAACTTTGTCTCCCCAAACCTGTTTCTATTATTTTGCCAAACATTTTGCACTTCATATGCTACAATTTCCTTTTTTAATTTTTTCCCTAGACTGACTGTATTGCAATGACAGAAAGATCTGTAAAAGAAGCAGGGTACTGGAAAAACACTGACTGCCAGCATAACAAAAGCTATATTTGCCAGATGGACAGCAGTAAGTTTTACTTTTTACGATCTCCGTGGGAAGAGTTTTACAGAACCATCTGTATGAATCTTCGGTTTTAAGTGCCTTGCTGTGCCAGAGGCAGCCAGGGTGAGGGAAGCAGGACTACTTTCACAGTTCGTGAATTCCAGACAAACCCCTTGCTCTGGGATAAGTGTTATTAAAAAAAAAAAAAAATTGGCCAGCATACCAGCACACCCATCACCCACAGAGGCTGACTTCACCTGTCCTGCAGACATCTACATGTAAATTAGTTGACCGAACATGGCCAGTAGACAATTGGAAGATGGGATTTACTTGCCCCATCCCAAGGCAAATGCCCAAAACATGTTAGAAATTCTATACATTCAAACCACCTTTTTTAAAGTTTTCTATTGACGTAAAATTTTGGCCAACTGGGCTTTATCTAGCTAACATGGATATAGGTATCTGAATCATTTTATTTTGTACTTGCAAACACGAAGAATAAAGACAAATCCATCAGAATCCTACCATAGCTATCTTGCCTACCTAGACAATAGACTAAAAGCAGCTTTCCTGGCCTCAACCCCAGACCTACCAGTCTCACCAAAACCCCTCGCACATACTTCACTGGGAGCTTAACTGAAATCCATTAAAGTAGTTACCTTGCCGGTCAGTATCTAGCTTTGCTTCTATATCACAAACCAGCAATAGTCAGAAGGGCAAAAGTTCTAGCTTTCTTTGTGTATCCTCAGGGTGGGAGATACATCCGGAGCATAGCTACACAGCAGACTCTGCAGGAATAGAAACAGGGAACTGGTGAGCAGCAAGCAAAAATAAAGGAAGAAGCCACAGCTAGGTCAGGCACTTCACAGCTGTGCGCCATGCAAGCACAGAAAGCTGCACAAGGGCATCACTAGCAAAAACAATTGCCCGGGCATTCTTGATAATGACTGAACATGAAGGCAGGTTTTGTCCTTTTTTGTGTCCCCTTCGCTGACTCTAAGCCTTCATCTTCTACTTCCACATATATTATTTAAGGTACAACTACAGTCTCTTTTTCAGTTCATCCTACCTGGAAATGGAGTAATAGCAGAGTCACAAACTCTACTTAGAATGAAATTCACCCCTATTTTTAGACTGAAGTGGTATGAAGATCCTGTGCTGTGCTTTTGCTTGGAAAGGATTCACTTGCACTCAAGAAAGGAACCTAGAGAGTTCTAAGAGGAGGATAACTATGTGACCAGTATTCATCTTCTGTTTCTCCCTTATCTCTGAATACTATTTACACTATAGTTACACATAATTCAAAGTTACTGTTAGAATGTCTCCTGTGTTTTAAATAAGAAATCCTGTACTTGCTGTGTGTGCTGCCACACTATATTCACGTTACTCAAAAGTAATACTGCTATTCAGGTATCTAGTAACTTTCACTCTTTTCTCCCCTTCCTTTCATTTTTTTCCCTTTTTCCTGCAGAGCCTGAGCTGTTTCATTCTACACCTGCTTCAGATTCTGATTTCACACATTATGGTAACAGCAGCTATTTAATCATTCCTTCTAAAATGAATTGGGAAGAAGCAAGAAAAGCCTGCAAGGAGAAATCTTTGGAGCTTGCCAGCATTTTTGATTATTACAGTAATATATTCTTGCTGCTGCAGGCAGTGAAATATGGAAAGCCCTTATGGATCGGGCTCAACAGCAATTTGGTAAGATCAATAAATTGATAGGTGGTGCAGCTAAATGCTGTGGTCAGATTACAGCAGGGAGAATTGTAGCCTGAACAGATAGAGGAAATCTGGACCGGTGGAAAACATTCACTTCATTAAACTTCATCCATGTTAAAATCATTAAACCCCATTTTAGGCAATGAGAGAGATGGGAATCTCTGACAGTGCTATCTCCCTTTACTAACTCTCTAGGAATCTTAGACACTTAGGTCAAACTAACTGATTAAGTTTTAGACAGCTGTTTTTAAGAGAGGTGAATTCTACTCAAAGGGACCAACAGAGTCATAAAGGCTAGTGCCCCGTGATTGTGTGCAACTGTAGCTTTTCACAGAATCACAGAATCACCGGGTTGGAAGAGACCCATCGGATCATTGAGTCCAACCATTCCCACCAAACACTAAACCATGTCCCTCAGGACCTCGTCTACTCGTGCCTTAAACACCTCCAGGGAAGGCGAATCAACCACCTCCCTGGGCAGCATATTCCAATGCCTAATGACCCTTTCTGTAAAAAACTTCCTCCTAATCTCTAGCCTAAATCTCCCCTGGCGGAGCTTGAGGCCATTCCCCCTCGTCCTGTCCCCTGTCACTTGGGAGAAGAGGCNTCAGAAAGGTTCACAAGACCTATCATATAACTATGAACACCTTTCTTGTTGTACCTGCTAAGTCCCAAGGATCGAGATCAGTAAAATCTGTACTGTACCAGTCAAGGTTGGATTACCAGACATGTCTTCCTGGTTGTTATATGATGCACCAAAGCTGTTGTGAACTTGTTCCCCAGGCAGCACTCTTGTCCTGACGGTGCTCAGCTCAGGAGAAGCTTGTGTACCTGGCTTCTAGACACATATAGACCAAAGAGCGAGATCACATTTTATCCCCTAGTTCTCAAGCCAGAAATATACTGTCTGGGCCTGTTCTCTTTCCCTAGTAACTCTCCTGATTCTTCCTGGGGGTGGGGGTGGGGGGAAAAGGGAGTCAAGGGAGACCAAACAAGATGTCTTGCTCCTGCATATTTTTCTCCTTGCAAACCAATAATTTTCTGATTTTTCATAGTGATATTCACTGTTTACTCCCAAATGTTCTTCCTCAAACTATACTTGAACTTAGAGACCTTGACTGACAGCCAGCTCTAAAACCAGCTTCCAGCCTAGTTTTCCACACCTTTCTTGTTCCTGTGGTCACGTTGCTCTTCATGGTGACCTGACCCCTCTGGGATGGTGATTCAACCTCACAACATTGTCCAACAAGGGACTGAGCATCAGCAGTACCCAGGAAGCATCATTTAGCCTTCAAAATGCCTTCATGAGCTGTTTCAGCATAGGAGGCATGCATATTCAATTAATATTTTAACAATACTAGCACAGATATAGGAGCTGAGCTCTACATATCACTGTTAAATATACATTTGTATTAATCCACTTGCCTGAAACAGCAGATGAACATGTAGAAAAATTAAGTTAAATGTGTCTTTCAATTTTAGACTTATGGCTATTACAGATGGACTAATAAAAAGAAAATTATTTTTTCTAATTGGGATTATGGAGAACCAAACCAGAAAATAGCCTGTGTCTACCTAGCACTTCATGGCAGATGGACAACAGCACCTTGTAATGAAAAACATTTTCCTGTCTGCAAAAAATCTGAAGGTAAGCTATAGTCATGGCTTTCAGTTTTATGGCAGAAACATTTCTGCTTTGACTGAAGTACAAATCTCTAAGGATTAAGGAATGATAAGCCTGGGTATATAATGTCAATAGCTTTATTTTGCATGAACAACCTTTTATTTTGATGGACTTGTCATTCACAAGCCAAGGTACTGCCGTTTTACTGGATGGAGTGGTAACTACCTTAGGAGTTGTCCTATGTTGCAGGCAGACACGACATAGAGATCGTGGCATTATTAAACATTTTACTTCGAGTCTAGAATGTGAAACTTTTTATTGACAGCGATTTAGTAGGAGGGACAGAGTTTTAAATAATTTTTTTTTCCTTTGACATAAACAATACTTGTACACTGTTCATGGCTTAACTTTTTATTAGATTCTAAAAATTAAGTATAGGAGCAAGAAAAAAAGTCTGTTATTGGCCCAAACAGAAGTCCATACTTCATAGTGATTCTGTGGGTGTCACTGAGGAGCACTACAAATTAAAAAAACAGGCAAGCTTTAGGATGGGACTGAACAATTTTCTTTCTCATTTGTGTTAGAGTAGACACTGTTTGCTCTAGTGACACAAACTTAATGGGAGTTCAGAGTTTCTTTTGATCTATATTTGTGTATTTTTTATTTAATTTCTTTTCCAGGACACATTCTGAACTTTATTAATATGTCACTTGTTAAAAAAAACGTATGTACTGACAACGTTACTGTCTCATTCCATGCTGTCATTTTTGCAGAAAAATGAGGGGCTACTATGTAAATATTCAATGAGCTCCAGATTACTCCATGCATTGTCAGAGTTAAAGCTATTCAAAGGTTTTATGTAAGAATTCTTATCTTGAGGAAAATAGTAAATGGGAAATTTCCACAGTAAACTATGATTTAGATGATATTTCATTTAAAATCAAAATGTTATATTAATTTGTTTAGGGTTTGGGAGTTTTATGATTTTGGTTTTTCTGCTTTTTACTGTATCTTTTATTTATACAAATATGTTAGTTATAACAAAATAAACCACAACCAAAAAACCGCTGAACACGCTAGTATCCTTGAGACAGCCTGAGTTTGATTTAACGAGTAACACAAAGGAATCCATTCTCCCACAGAGCTATTCAGCTGTAATTGAGCAGGTCTGCTCCTCATTGTTACTGTTGACAGTCACTGATGATAATTCTAGCACTATTTGCCAAAGAATATTCCAAGTACTTTTAAGAAAGGAGGTATTTTTAAAACTTGATTCCATGTCTGAAGAACAGAGATCCCTGTTGAATCAAAGCATCCATTTATCTCATTTCTTTTAGATGAACTTCCTTCTGATCCCCCACAGAATATTGGAAAATGTCCTGAATCTGATCACATATCTTGGATTCCTTTCCGAAACCACTGCTATAACTTCAATGCCAATGAAATGAGCTGGGCTCAGTCTGTGACTCAGTGTGTTCAATCAGGTAATCTCTATTATCACCCAAAGATAAGATTTTAATCTTAATTTAAATAAAAATAAACTTTTAAAAATTCTTGAAAAATAATGCTGAAAAGTCTACATTTAACAAAAAAGGGAAATCAAAGTCTAACTCATTTTCCACCGTTGATGCTATTTGCTTCTCTGTTGTGTTGAAATAAAGGTACTCTCAATTTTCACTTTTTTTCCCAGCTGTGCTTTTTTCCTTGTTATTTATCTTCATTCACACAATTTCTCTTTTAGTGAGACTTTAAAATGGGTTCCATCTAGCCTTACCCCTTCTCTTCCATATCTCTCCCAATACAAGAGATGTAAATATAATAATGACTTATTTTTACCATGATGTGTTTATTCCAAAAGGGGCTTCATGTTCTGCCTAAAAGCCCTCGCTTTGCTAGCGGGGCTCCCTGGCAGCCTCCAGAGCCAGGGGAAGGCAAATGTTTCCCTCCCTCATCTCAGAGGCATCTGGTCCCGGCCAAGGCCATGAGCTGCTCCTTGGTCCTCTTCTACCTGTGCTGCTAAATCATCAACTACCTCATTCATGCTTTGTGAGGCTGTAAAAGAGAAGGGAAGCACAATAGCATCCAAAAGTAATGGGTCCATTTGTTTCATATCTTGGCTCTCTTTCTCCACCATCATCATCAGAAAAATTAATACTTCAGGTTCAGTTGCAAATGTTTGCTGTGCAGTATTACACATCATGTAATATCCTGCCAAATTATGAAGAACAAATAAATAATCATCAGTAATACCTACGAAAAATATTATCCAGTCACTTGAAAATCACGTTCATTTTGCATGATGTTTAAGAATCACCATCTTCACTGTGCTTTCACATCTTTCATTTCTGATAACAACACTCATGGCCTATGCTGTTCTTTTACAGCTGAACACTACTTTCTGGTCTCTGTTTAAATCCTTGATTTTTGCCGAGCAGCAGGTTTTATTATTAACCTTATCCTAAATCAAAGTCTGTAACCACCACCGGCTTCTATTACAGGGGATAACTCTAATCTTCTTCTGTTTGTTTCCTTATAGGTGGTATCTTGGCTTCTGTAGAAGATCTGGTTGAATCAAACTTTTTGGCAGAGCATGCAGACTTATACACAAGCAAGACAAGTGGCTTTTGGATAGGAATGTACAGAAATGTAAATGGTAACTGTTTTAACTTCTCTAAATAATCATGAATAAACTTCAATAAATGGACAGAAAGATGAAGAAGATATATCCATGCTTTCAAGGAAATAATTGAAGTAAACCAGAAGCTACTTGAAAACAAGAAGATAGATTGATAGCTTATAATCTAAACATTCTTGGAAGTTGATGATTGTATCCAATAGGTGTGAAACACCAGTTCAGTTATGGGTCTTGGATATTGCATGGGTCCACCAAAGGGATGCCAGCATGGTGACTGCCTCAGTTCAAATGCCTTGTCTGGTATATCTCATTCAGTAGGAAAGATGTGAAGGAGTGATAAGAACATCTCTTGAGAGGCACAAGACAGAATATACTGTTCTTTAAGAAAACAAGATCTAAGATCTAATGTGCAATTTCAGTGGTCCATACCTGAGGCATTCATGAGGCTTTATTTCTAAATTTGAATGCTCCATGAATTGTTGTAATCAACAATAATTTTGGACAAGTGTTTATGGTTGCAATGTCACCAATGATATGTATCCATCCCCCTGACCTCAGCCCCCCCTAAGAACGTCTTCTGTTCCTAGTCTGTGAATCATAGAATCATAGAATAACCAGGTTGGAAGAGACCCACTGGATCACCTAGTCCAACTGCTCCTATCAAACACTAAACCATGCCCTCAGCACCTTGTCCACCCGTGCCTTAAACACTTCCAGGAAAGGTGAATCAACCACCTCCTTGGGCAGCCTATTCCAATGGCCAATGACCCTTTCTGTGAAAAAAACTGCGAGAAAGACTTTCCTATCCAGTTTGCTCTGTGCCCTGGTGGGAAACATGTCCTGGTTGGCTCTCATCTTCTCATACGGGAGTTGTGAGTGCCTGGCTGGAGCTACCAGCATTGGACTTCCCTGTATGGAGAAAATTATGGTGCTGGCTACCAGAAAAAAGACAGCAGTGGAAAACATGCATCTCAAAGAAAGCAACACTGGCATCAAACCACAATTACTCTGAAAGGATGATGTTTTATTATTAACACATTTATTCTTCAAAATTTTTGCTTTAGAGGTTATGCAAAAAAAGAAATATTTTAACTTTAAGTGCATGTTTAAGCTTTATAGTATAAGTTGCTTAATCTTCAAGAGAGCTGCTAAAATAATGTAATAAAAAAGGAAATAAAAAATGTAAAAGCCTAGCTTGCTTTATTTTTTAGTTTGAAAACTTAGTCCCCTGTACAAAAATAGGGGGATATGCAAATCAAAACTAAGTTATGATTGGCAAATCTGCAAAACATAATTTGGAAAAAAATATTTTTTTAAGAAGACAATCAAAAGAAATAAAATGCATTAGAAAATAACCACAGGGTGAATTTTTAAAGAAAGTAGTACAGCTCTATTAGGCGAAGTAAAGTAAAAATACTAATATTCACTAATATTAATGCAGATATTTGACGTAGAACTATTACTATTGCTACTAACATTTGCAACATTAGGGCAGCTGCTTTGGCAAGACAACAGTGCCTTAGACTTTGTCAACTGGGGTGAAGGACAGCCCTCAGAAGACCAGCTTGACTGCGTGGAGTTGTCTGCATTCTCTGGGTCTTGGAGCATCCTTCCCTGCTCTTCCCAAAAGGGTTATATTTGTAAGAAACCAAAGAGTAAGTGACTTCTTTAATACTTGTTCTTGATGTTTATGGTTTTATTTCAGTAGTAAGAACACAATATGGTCATTACAAAAGACTGACCTAAAATGCTGTATCTGCAAAACTTTCCTTATCACCTGGTTCAGTGTTCAGAAAAAATTAATATAAATCTATGGTATCCTTATTTTTTGGCTGCCCTGTTCATGTTTTATTGCTTCATAACTTCAGATTTTCTTGCATTCTGTGATTATTTGACTAATAACTAAAGTTAATTAATATTTTCTGGAAAGTTTTTGAACTCTTTGTTGTTTTGCTCCCTTCCAACATAAGCACATATCTTTCCCTGCTAACATTTGTATTCTCTTTCTGTGGAACAAGTATTGCATCAATAATTTGCTTTTCTTCCTCTTACTGGACTATGATACATGCTGTTCCAGTAAGAGATGGATGAAGCAATTCCATTTAAATAGTAACAGAACGGAAGCGTGATCCGAAATGCATATAGTGACCTTTGAAAACAGTAGAAGTGTTTTGGTGGTTTTTTTGGTTTTTTTTTAATACCGTGTTTCCGTGTAACCGAGCACCATCTGCTTTGGTCAGGAAGTAGAAATATCAGAATATCATAAGCCAAGAAGCCATGTGGCATTTTGGAGTTTAACTGTTAATTCTGCAAAAAAAATATGATTTCCTGCCCTGTTTCATAACCCCGAGGTTTGGGATGTTTCTGAGGTTCTGCCCTTTCCTCTCCCAGACATAGCTGCAGCTGGAGGGGAAAACAGCCACTGACATTCATAGCGGTGTCAGAGAATTTTTCTTTTCAGAAAAATTTAGAGAAACTCCTAATTTCCTTAGAGTAGTCAGAGCAATAGGTACTTCAGAAAGCTAATTCTTTGTTCCCAGATGTATCAGAAAACAGAAACTCAGTGTCAATTCACGTTTTATCTGTTGGGCTCAATTGAATGGCCCCTACATGCAATGCCAGAGTACTGAGAATATTCCCTGGCACCAGGTTCTCCAGCAGAACAGGATTTTGGCACAAGGAAATATTACACTACAGTGAGCTCTGCATCCTTCCAAGAGACAATGTAACAGTTGCATTTCCTTTGTGCTTGCAAGCACACTGGAATTTAGTGTGATGCTGTGCTTCTGCTGTACCAGCCTGGCTCTTGGTTCTTCCTATGCTGCAACATGTATTTTGACTCTCCCTGCTGCTCCCACAGCCCATGGGAAGATCTGCTGTTGCGCTGGTCATCTTCCAGCTCTCACCCAGTGTGCTGAGAAAAATCATGCAGATGGCGCCCTCTTTGCACAGCCAAGAAAAATTGCATGCTCGAGCTTATAAATGTAATTATAGATACAAATGAAATATGGTAAAATAAAATCTGCTGGGTGTCAAAGGAGTAGTGTGCTGTATAGGAAAACTGTCAAGTGCCTTCAGCATTTGATCCTAGTCTTAGCTGGCATGTAGTCCCAATGAAGCAGGCAAGATTTATTAATCAGTGGTGAAGAGAGAGTCCATCTAAACCAGTCAGAAACTAATTGTGCTTGGAGGTTCTTTTATTATTAAAAAAGAAACAAGAAAGGGACTGTAATAAGCAAAACACTGCAGGTTTGTTACAGTGAATATCAGGTTAAAAACCAATCACACCCCTTCATCTCTGTTAATTGACCAAATGTGATTCCAGGAGAAATGATGAGGTAACTTTGGAGTAAAGGTTACCAGACCTTTTGCTAACATGAAACTGTCAGAATTAAAATATGACCTTTCTATATTTCAACTAAGCATCTATCTCTATCTTTGACAGCTATTCTTAAAGCAACAGCAAACAAGGAAGGTAGGATTACTTTTTCTTTTCTAATAGTTTCAAGGAGACATGGAAAAAAATGCTTCAGTTTCTTTATTAACTAGTATTTATTATTTATTTGTCTTTCATATTATTTTAATTTACTTAGTTCCCTTTTAATTAATTCCCAGCATAATTTAGCAGCACTTACGAGGCACTTACAGCATCCCAGCATAAAGAAATATTTTGGTAAACAGATCACCTGCTCTTTGCTCCTTTTGGATGCTAAGTTCTATGAGGAGGACTGATATGGAGACATTATGATAGATTTTTAATGAAACTCTCATCCTAAAAAACCCCCATACTAGAATAACTACATCTTAATTATGATAATTTCCCTGCCTACCCCCCTATTCTCGACCCAAGAGAAGAGTGAAAGAGGTCAGGAGATGTTTAGATTATGTTTCATTTCCTTCATAAATGTGGGTTGCTGATTAACAACCTGGTAATTAAGGGGCAAATCAGAAGAACAGTTTTCAGTACTTTTTGTATTTATTATGGCTGCAGTATATCTGTTTCTATTTGCTTTGTATCTATTTACAGATGCAAAAAAGGACAAAGAAGATGGTCACGTGAATATATGGATACTACTTATTCTGGTCATCATCATTTTATTAGGGACGGGCTTCATGGTTTATTTCTTATTCAAGATCAAAACTCAAAGTAAGACTGAAAGAGAGGAGAGGCAGAGCAGTGCACTGCTGGAATACAGTCATGTCCCAGCTGAGAGGGATGATGAAAATGAGTCTGTGAACAGCAAAGAAAAACACCAACAGAGCTTTGTCTAATGGGATAACACAGCAAAACTATATGGTTAAGATTTAAAAAAAAATAGTTAGAATAAAGGAAATCTTAGTAAATTTACTTGCAACTAATGGATGCCGAAGTAAAATTAGCAATTATTCCTTTAGTAAGGACTAAGAACTATTACTCTGTGCTCTTCAAAATATAGTCTTGGGACTAAGAGTACTGTATAAAAATGGCTAATTAAAGAAGCATGAAAAATAACAGAACTAGTGGGAGTTTAGATTTTGAAGTTATGAATTAATACCCTAATATTCTCTCTTTTTAGAGATTCGTGGCAGCATCACATACAGAGTCAAGTGCAATCATATAGAGAGCATTCTCTTTGCAGAGCACTGAGCCTCAAAGACCATGCTTTGAGAATACATCCAGTCACAGCATACTGAAGTGTGTATACAGTCACTCAAGCAAAATAATGTTTTGAAGAAACAGATTTGCAGGAATCCTTTTTCCCCAGTACTGCCCCTGTTTTACTCTTCACAAGTATCATCTTTGCCATAGTATTGCAGAGGATAGGGAACAAAGGATGTGATGTACTCAAACTATTTTTACTGACAGTCCTCTTGATCTTACATTTTTTTCCTCCATGTAAGTTGCAACACCTGCCTATATATATATTTTTTTAATACTGACACTGAAATGGATTCAGTGCTATTTGATGGCCAATGAAAAAGGCAAGGCAAATGAAAAGAGATGAATATCCTTCCCCCTAGCAAATATCATTATTTATAATTTTGTTATTATGATAATTGTTTGGTAACACAGCTCTGAAGACCCTATACTCTGTTAATAGATTTCTTCTCTCACACTAAATGATGTTTTGTCCTTGTAGATTATATAGTGAAATTTGTCTCAATAATAAAGACATGAAAAAACAAGAGAAAATTCTAATAGTAATTTCTACTGAATATCTCACTTCTTTTTCCTTCAAAAAAAGTAAAGGATTTTGTATCATAATTGAAGTTGATTCCACTCAGTAAAGGGCTATAGTTTATTTGTAATGTTTGAGAATATTCCTCTTTGCTTGTCTCATTTACTCTTGGTACAAAGAAAGAATTTTTAAGTATTAAAATTAATTTGTACTTTACAGATTAAATAATTTTGAAAGGCAGTTTTGTTGTCAAAATTACTGGTTAATGGAAATATTTGTAAATATTTGGCTAATTGTTTTTGGCCTTCTGAGATAAAGTCACATGAAATAACAGCATAAATTAGAGAAGACAAAAGCCAGGATTACACTTATTGCCCAGTTTGTCAAGTTACTCAGCAAAATTAAATTGCCTGTCTGGTTTGATTTTTCACACTGAAATAGTCAGTATTGCTCAGTGTATCAAATTAAATAAATATATCTTTTGTAGCAGTGAAAACCTATCTGGCCAATTAAACTGCTTTTTAAAACGATTTTTTGTTGTTGTTGAATTTCCCAGGTATGCATGTATGAAATTTAAAACATGTATGAAATTTATAGTGCACTCCTTGCTTCTTTGTCTTTGATGGTTGGAACTTTACAATCCCAGAACAGAAAGAAGAAGTTAAACAACAAGAAAGTCAAAAATAATTCAGTGGAAAAAAGTTGAAGTTCTCAAACTTTGCCATTTTCATTCGAATGGAAGGAAACTTCACTTTTGGATGCAAAGTTCGAATTCTGTAATTATCTGTAGATTTCAAAATACCACACGTGACAGGATATTTCCTTATTTAGAGACCAGAATTTTCTCTTTCAAGTAAAACTCTCCAAAACAGAAAAGGAGACAGCACCAACAAGTTCCTTAAAGACTTCTACTGCAGCAATTAATTTCAGCTCACCTCTTTGTAAATAAGAAGAAAGAAATGGTACACTTGGTTCTTTCTACAGCCTTAGTTTTCGTCTCTTTTGTGTATACTGCTTTTCAGATGCTTGGTGAGTCTTTGGATTTTATCCCCTGCAAAAATTGATGTGAAAGTGGGCATTTTTGTTGGCAATTATGTGTTATGTCTGCTTCATGAAGTAGATGGACTTCCTCACTTTATAGTCCTTGTGTGTATATGTGACTGAGTTACAAAAAACTAAAAAGAAAAAGGAATTAAGTATGTGTATCTCCTAGACTTACAATGAGATTGTGTGGGATGAGATGAAACTTTGGACTGATGTGAGATGCAATATTGTAACCAAGCAGATGACAGTGTTAAAAATACTGAAAACATCAGGGTCGGGAACAGTCCCAGAATAACTGTTAAGGCTTTCAGATTAAGGATGAGAGGCATACTTAGAGCTCTGAATTTGACCAAGGACAGACCACAACTCCCTTTTGATGTAAGGATGGTGATTATGTTCTAGATAATTTTCTCTTTTTCCTTAAATTCATTAGATTTGTGGAGGAATAGGGTACAATCAGAGTTCTGAAAGGAGACACCATGCTGTGTGAGCTGTGTCAGTACTTGCTTGTGCAAAAAGGGGATCTCCCCTCAGCCCTGCAAGCTGGGGCCCAAACCCATATGAAAGCCCAAGCACAAACCTCACGGTTTCCAGCCAGTATTCCCATTATTAGACCTCAAAATATTACAAGAGGCAACAGTTGAAACTTAGGGCACTACACTGAGAACTTATTTGGTTAGCAGTAAGAAATAAAAGATTTTATAAGTTTTGAATCTTTTTATCTAAATAACAAGAAAAGAAGAAACTAGGTCTTAGCTCCAAATTTAGATCTGAAGAAGTGAAACTTTCACATATTATGAAGCTGGTCAAAGTAATAACGGGTCATCTTGGGAGACCTTGAATATTAAATATGATATTCTAACAAGAACTGTTCATCCAGTCACAGTTTCATTAATCAGAATTTCCCAGACAGTTTCTGCTTTGTTCATTGTTGAACATTGTCCGTTCCCTAACATCTTACCCCGTCTTAAGAATTTAATGTAGTGTTTGGAAGGGTATGTCACCATTCCTTATGTGATTATTCTCTATACGTGTGGATGTTATATCGCTGTTCCCGGGTGGGGATTTGAAGCACAGAGAACTGAAGGGTAGAACCTTGCCCTCTGGTCCCTTAGATCCTAGAATTTTCCCTGTAGTCTAAATCTCACTCTCACAAACCAAAGCCAGTGGAACTTGTGCACTATCTGACCTTTCAAAAAGCAGGCAGTTGTGTTCCCAGACTAATGTCCACCCCTGAACGAATTGCTTTACAAACTAATACTGGGCAGTCATTCCCAGAACAGCCTACTTGTCTTGATGTAGTCCTAAATCAAGCTGCCTATGTAACCCTTTGAGAGCCTTAGCTATGTTGTTCTACATTAATATTGTCTTTCCATAACAATCCACAGGCACACAGCCACATACCTGTAGCATCTTTACCTGTATATTCAGCCTGATGTTGGTTCTTCTGAGAATAATGATTGTGTAAATCATGTTCTCTTCTTATGATAGATGTACTAATGAGACAATACTGGAGCAAGGAATGACAAGAAGTCACTGTTCCACAGTTTTTCATCCTAAAAAACCCCTCCAAACCTTAACAGAACATGACAATTCCAGAAGGAATTTCAGTCACAGAAGGCTCACTTACTAACTGTACTAAGCACAAATGCAACTCAGTGGAGATATATGTAACATGAGCTAAATCTATAGTGATGGCAAACTTCCAAATTTTTAGTAAAGTCTCTTAGGAATCTTGAAATAAATGTGTAATTCAGGAAAATTTAGAAAATAAAATCCACTATACAAATGAAAATTCCATTGTACTGATGATATTTTTGAAGCTGTCATGATGTATTTGATGTACTCTTATTCCTTTGCATTGTGTTTACATGAGCTACACTTATTTTTCCTTCTCAGGAGGAAATAAAAGTCTCAAAAATGCTCTTTGGTCTTTGCAAACATGACTCAGATCTACAGTATCCTAACATGAGTCAGATCAGCATAGAATCAACAGCACAACTCTTTCCTCACAAGCTAACCTCACCATGTGTTCACCATAAATACCTTAATCTTATTTTGTTTTACAGAAAACAAAATTTTTTTAATATACAATGAGGATACTAAGCTCTGTTTAATTGTTTCAAGTTCTCAAGCCATCACAACAGCTGCTTGCAACAAAAACACTGAGTTACAAAAATTCATGTGGGTGTCCAATCATCAAGTGATGAGTGTGGCATTTGCACAATGTTTGGGAGTGCCCTCCAAGCAAAACCAGGCTAAAGTTTCTCTGTACTCCTGCAACAAGGAAAGTGATTTCCAAAAATGGGAGTGTAGAAATTCAACCTTGGCAATTCAAGGAGAAGATTTATTTCTCAGTGCTGGTGAAAGAAAAGGAGACGGCATCGTGCTGAACACAGGATCAGCAGCAATAACTAAATGGAAGATCTATGGAACCATGGGTAATTTGTGTTCTCAAGGTCATGAAGGTAAGTTTAAAGTTTAATTTTAACAGTGTGTTGAACCCACTTGCTTGTCTTACACACAGGGTTCTTTGTTTTCTGCTCCCCTTAGTCTAACATTAGCTATTCCCCCTGAGGCAATGATGCACTGGAAGATGATTAGTTCACATACTTATGGCTGTGTTCCTCCATCCTGGAGATCCATAGGTGCTACACCTCACAGAGAATGTTATGTATGGAAAATGTCCACTATTTTTCTTTACTTTCAAAGCAAAAGGTGAATCTAGGCTGATTTTATTTATTAGCCTCAATCAAAGCACTTTATTTATATGTATAACTGTAACAGTGAAATTGCATTAACATTATTGGATGAAAGGCAAAAATTTTTAAGTGTAGTACTCCAAGAGTATATTTTAGGACATAATTCCATGTACATTTACTGTTCAGTTCTTCCGTGAGATTTCAGATGCCAAACATCTCAAAATATTTAACAATTAAATCAATGATATATTTTCAGTGAATGATGGGAAGTTTGGCTGCCTTAAAAACAAATTAATACTAATTATAGAGAATTAATTTTAAATATATGAGACAAAAATAATTACAGTTTTTCATAGTTCTTGAACATAGTGGGAAACTTCTCTATTTCCTGCCATTAAAGCTCTCAGTGTCATAAGCAAATGGTTAACTTGCAAGACTCACCCAGAACTTCCTTGGAAGATGTGCAGCTGTGTAGAGAATTAGGTCCCCCAGATTCCTATAACTTTATTACCATTTCCCTTTTCCCTCTTCAGATCTGTTTACATTGCTTGGAAACGCCAATGGAGCTCCATGTGCCTTCCCCTTCCAGCTGAGTGGTAAATGGTATGCCAGGTGCACCACTGCTGGCAGGTCAGATGGCTTGTTCTGGTGTGCAACAACCCCCAACTTTGACGTGGACCATTTATATGGGTTCTGTCCAGCTGGCAGTAAGTTCCAAATGCAGATCTAGATGCTGTAACACAACACAGCTAGGTAAATATATGGGATGCTGTTACTGATAGTGGAAGTAAATACCTTGTAATGACTTTATTTTACTCAAAAATATTCCCTACCATGCCATAACATTCTTTATAGAAGAAATAAAATTTCCCATAAGTCTACAGTTGGGTTGAAAGCTGTCTCCATTGGTAGCTACTATCCAGGAAAGACCAGTATTCTTTAAATATGACTGCATTCAGCATAAAAACATCTGAAAAGTTAGATGCTACTAACTGCATAATTTTCCTTCTCTCATTGCTATTTGCAGTAACAATAGCATAAACTTCTCTACCCAAGCAAATCACTGTATCACAAGATAGATCTGCAATCCATGGAAGGATGTAATTAGTTTTCTGAAAGGCATAAATAAGAAGATTGGCTCAAAGGCCTGACTGGAATAGCAGCATCATCAGTCTTTCCCTTGTAATGTATGTGCAACTCAGAGCAGAATGAAAGACACTAAAATATGATGTTTCTGAAAATACTAAAAGTTGTATGGAGACCAGAAATAAAGCATACATTCTAAAAAAAATGTAATTAGTGACAGCATAGTTTGAAAAACAGACTTGCCATCATTAGAAATATTTGCATTTCTGTTTTATTTCAACCAAAAACTAATTTGGACCTAGCCTATGAGCTTCTGAACAGGTTTCCAAAATTGATAATGACCAAAGTGTGGTTTTGCCTTACTGATCTCTTTATACTATTTTTTTTCACCTGGAGGTTATCATAGAACATAGAATCATAGAATCACCAGTTTGGAAAAGGTCTCTTGGATCATAGAGTACAGCCATTCCTATCTGCCACTAGACCATGTCCCTGAGCACCCCATCTACACATCTTTTAAATACCTCCAGGAATGGTGACTCAATCACCTGTCTGGACAGCCTCTGCCAGTGCCCAATGACCCTTTCTGTGAATTTTTTTTTTCTGATATCCAGTCTGAACCTCCCCTGGTGCAACTTGAGGCCATTTTGCCTTGTCCTATCACCTGTCACTTGGGAGAAGAGACCGACACCAAGTTCTCTACAACCTCCTTTCAGGTAGTTTTAGAGAGCAATAAGGTCTCCCCTCAGCCTCCTCTTCTCCAGTCTAAACAACCCCAGCGCTCTCAGCCACTCCTTGTAAGACTTTTTCTCCAGCCCCTTCACCACCTTCATTGCTCTTCTCTGGACTCGCTCCAGAGCCTCAACATCCTTCTTGTAGTGAGAGGTAAAGAACTGAACACAGTATTCAAAGTGTGGTCTCACCAGTGCCGAGTACAGCAATATCAGACTTGACAGGGGGAACTGAAAGTAAAGAAAGAAAGCATGTCTGCTTATTTCAGTGGAAAACCCTCTTTAACTTAACAAAGAACAGGCTAATGGAGGAGTATAGGGTTTGGGGTTCTGAGCCTTATTTGCTCCAGAATCTCACTTTACAAGTAAGCTCGCAGTTAAATTTTCTTATAACACTTTGTGTAAGATATCTGTAACAAACTACAGTATTAAACCCCCTTTCTTTCACACAGACAATGACAGATTTTGGAGTGCAGATCCTTTGACAGGAACCTACTACCAGATAAACTATCAGTCAGCTCTGACATGGCACCAAGCAAAGAAGAGCTGCCAGCAGCAGAATGCAGAATTATTGAGTGTCACAGAGATACATGAGCAAATGTATCTAAGAGGTGAACTAATACACAAGTCTCTGTAACAATGTGTCTAATAATTTTTTATGGATTGAAAATGTTTCAGTGTTTTAGTCACTTTAAAATGAATAACTGATGTAGTAGTACATGTACTGCCAGAGAAATAGCAGAGTTACTGTAAATAAAGCCTTTTATATGTAGAACCTTTATAAATTGTGGAATTGCTGTTTGAAATTCTTTCTATAATTATTATTATTTCAAAGGAAGTTAAGAATTTCCAGCTAATAAGCAAAGTTGGCTAAAACTCAGAAAACACCAAAAAGGGCCCAGAAAGGGACCTTACAAGAAGGAAAGTCATTATAGAAGGCAGTCCTTGCACTACCTTTGTGTTAGGAAATCAGTATTCTTCCATATAATTACTAAAATAGATATTTTGAAATACAAAACAAATTTTATACAAAGCGCTATTAAAAATCGAAAGACTTTCTGCATTTATGCACCAACTCTGTAGAACAAAGTCCCTGTAGCAATTGCATCAAACTCAAGCAAACTTGAAACATAAGTATTAACAATAGAAATTCAGTTTTCAAATCTTATTGCTTGAATATAGCTGTAGGATAGAATTAAGATAAACTAATATGCAGAATAGTCTTTTACCATTCTCTGTCCTTTAACTACAGAATAAATTCTGAGTTTATTACCAGTAAACGTGGCTTCTGTACTGAATCTAGAAATCATCAAGCAGATATTTCTTATCTTCCTCTAAATATTGAAAATGCAGATCATTTCCCTACAAATCTCATTAGAATTCAACATTTTTTGTTACCTAGATTTGATTGACAGCAAGAGATCCTCTCTCTGGATTGGACTTAACAGCCTGAATCTCAATAGTGGCTGGCAGTGGAGTGGTAGCATTCCCTTCAGATACCTTAACTGGGCACCAGGTAGCTATCTTTTTTTTTAACTGTTTTTGGAATTAATCTTTTCGCAGAGCATGATGAATGCATGTTAATTACAGTTCTGTAGTAATTCCCATGAACACAAGGAAATTTTGTTCAGTTTCCTGGGAATGATCTTTTCCTCACTGTTGATCATAAGGAGTTTCAAGCGGAAGAGTTAACTAAACTCATCTCCTGTCAGAAGTAGATAAAGTGAAAAGCGCTATCTGAGCTGCAGTATACTAGGACTGTCTTCAAGTCTCTTCAAAACTCTGTCTCTCTTCAAATCTCACAAGGGTTATCAGCCCACCCCATCATGCAAGGACTCAGCTGTCAGTGAGCACTGGTCTTTCAAAGCCTTCTCCTTCACTTCTTATGCTTTTCCTCTCTCCTCTCCTCTCCTTTCCTCTCCTCTCCTCTCATGGCAACAGCTGGTTGCAGCAAATGCTGAATATTTGCTTGCTGAATAAATGTACCCAGATTCCACCTTTTGGCCTTCCGTAAGTCTCTAATGAGCCACCTCTTCTTATCTGGCACAGACGGTGAAGGGAAAGTCCAGAGATGCTGAGTATGGTAGACTGTTTTCTAACTAAGTTTGTTAAGCAGGTCAAATTCCTTAAGACTTGCAGAGGAAAAGAGCAGCTGGCACCCAGGTCCCCACCCTTGGAGTTCCTGTATCCCCATATGATGGCTGTTATGATGAGTTAATCTACACATTTCCAGTTTACTGCAAAATTATTATCAGTTGTATCTTTTGGTGGGAGGAAAAAAAAAAGTCATTGCAATGTAGGCCTCTCTGAGAAGGGAGAACACTGATTGTTCCCCAAGGACAGTAGTCCTGGAGAACCTCCTAGAGGGCTGGTTGCAGAGGCAAACAGGGTAGAGACACACAGTGAGTGGGAGGGCATGCTAAGAGGCTAGCCTTGCAGCAAGGAGCAAATCTGCAGCCAAGCTAATGAAGGGGGATGCAGAAAAGTCCATTCCAAAGAGTCTGAATGGAACTCTTGCTCCAGTGCATGACTGAAAGTTGCTGGACAGGAACTCAACACAGAAATGGAAGACTCGCTTGCAAGCACGTTATGGAAATGAGGAGATTAGTTTTCACATGTGATTCGGTGTGCGTCATCCAAAAAATGTGCCTTATATTTTATTTTAGGAATTCCACTCTTTTTTTTTTTTTTTGTGCTCTACTAAACACAGATCTAGAAACTAGAAGCCTTTCAACATGCTTCCATAAAGAGGAAGCCTGCCCTGTTAGGCTTTGTCCAGTCTAGGTTCATGTCACTCCCTACTTTGATTCCATGATTTTACTCAACTGTCAGACAATATATCCCACAGATCTGTGACATTTAGCTTTCGTCTTTTTTTTTTTTAACAAATAATATCAACTCACTGATCTTGGTTTACCTTTAAAATGTAGAGAGAACTCTAATTTTCAGGTTTTAATGTTTCTTTTTATTGTTAGTAGCTGATGGGTCTTAGCCTGAAGAATGCTGTTCTCTCTGCATACCTGTACAATTCCTTGTCTAAATATAAACTACATTAAAACACTGCCTTACTGTGTTCCTGCCTAAAAATATTATCTCAGATTGTGTCCCCTGATTTCATTAAAGTAACTGAGTGTTTTAGAGATCATTTCTTATTCCTATTAGCATAATTTGGTCCTGACCACAAATTGCATATAATACTAGATGTTTCATGAGCTGTGAAAATACAACCTGATTTCCCACTGCCTCTGTACAGCATTGCAACTGTAGCAATACCAGGTATGCCTTCAATGTCTGGACTTTTCAACTCAGCACTTACTGAGCAACAACAAAATTTGTTCTACAACTGGTTGTGAGCTATATGTTCCTCAGCAGATGTATGGCTGACCTCTGTGTGCAGGCCGATTGAGCAAGTAGGGGAGCAAGGAAAGGAACTTTACATGCTTTTCTGTCAATGTGAGCACAAAATTTAGTGCCACTTCTGTGCAAGCCAACAGTTTTCACAGAACTTATGGGAATTTCTTATTTTTGAGACTGCTATTCTGCAATCAAAAATGGTAGAAAGTGTGAATCATGCAGCAGAAATCTAAAGAAATGTTTTGATGGTCATTCGTAAATTACATTTCTTTCTTTCCAGTAGAAAGATAACTGTAGCAATGAAGTAATGGGTTTGATATTGACACAGGAGAAGTCTGGAAGTAAAATGTTCTTCCAGCTGCTAATATAAAACCTATGCTACATAAAAGTAATTTGGTTTTTATTCTATGAAGGAAGTCCTGAGCCTGAGCCTGAGAAAATCTGCGCAGTACTAAATCCCAGAAGAGATGCTAAATGGGAAAACCATCCCTGTGAGTTGAAACTTGGCTACATCTGTAAAAAGGAAAACTCTACACTGGATCCTTTCATTCTCCCATCAGGTATGTTAAGCAAATAAAAATCCTTTGATAACGACAGACTTGACAGACTTTGTGTAATTAAAATGAAAAGTCATGGCTATTTAAAATAAAAAAAAAAGCATTGTCACTTGGTTTTCTGCTTTGATGAGCAGCACAGAAAAAAGTATGCTGTTACTTCTTTGACCAAATATATTTAAATATTGGAAATGTTCCTGGAACCCAGAAACTACTCAAACATTTTTTTATTTCATGTTATTATTCATGATTCTAGAGGCACTGATCTAAGCCATGCATTGTCTCAAGAAAAAGTATAATTGACTGTATGACTGTGAAAATAAAGTTATAGATGACTATCCCTTTCTGCAGTTCATTCTAATGGAAACACTGAGACTTATCACTGCAGTCTTGGGAAGACAGCACCAATAGCTTCAAACTACCTTCTCAGGGTGACTGTATTTAACCTTGAAAGAAAGCTAAAAAAGAACAAGTTCTTTCAGATAACTTTTCTACTGCACTTTTCTCTGATCTGTTTAATGAGATTTAGTATGGAAAGCAACATGTGCAGAGAAGTACTTGTCCCACAGTAATAATGCCTTTCTGAAAAATGTAAATTGTAATTGACAGAGTATATTGTGTGAAAGCATTTTAAATGGAATTTTAAAATATTCTTTTGTCCAAAAGTGAATGTCTCCCACTAGTGAAGCCCAGTTACCACTGATTCAATTTTTAAAAAATGCAATGTTTTCTGTAAAAATAGTGCACAACAGCAAACAGACTGAAATATTTTCATGTCTTAGAAATGAACAGAAGTACTGCTTATTTCTAATCACTTATTTTTCATTCTTGTCATTTAATTAACTCTTTTAAAATGTAATTGTGATTATTCTAGACTTCAGATTGCACTGTTTAAAAACTTGAAATATCTGTTGATTTTGAGGGGACAGAGAACCTGTTAAATGTCCAGAAGGATGGTTGCCCTATGGAGATCACTGTTACATGATTCACAGAGACTCTAGAGAATGGAAAGAAGCCCTAATTTCCTGCAATGAGAGCAACGGCAATCTGGCCAGTATCCACAATCTCGAAGAGCATGGCTTCATACTGTCTCAGCTTGGCTATGGTGAGCATTTCTATAAAGTAGTATTTGGTATAGATGGATAATTGTATTATTAAAAATGTTGCAGGTTAAAAGGATTGTATGTCCTTGATATGAATATATAGAGGGAAGCCCAGAGATAAATTCATTAAAAAGAAATAAAACACTAAAAACACCCACAAGAGGAATCATTGGTGCTTTCTTTTCATTATGCTTTTCATTTGTTTTTTACTACATGAAATCACTTGAAGGCAGTAACAGCTCTAGTTAGCAGTATTTGGGCTGATTATCTGCTTCAGATACCTTGTAGCTGTAGATACAGTAACAGACTTCTAATGATAAAGCTGAGGAATTTCATTTCCTGCTGCTATCTCATTTTTTAACTTCTTGAAAAAGTGATGTGAATTAGATAGTAAAATAATGGCAAAGTCATATAATCCAGGTGAATTTGTATTGTAGCATGTCAATCATAGCTCCTGTTCATAAAGTTTTGCTCCTGCAGACTGTTTCAGCTTGGATACTAACACAGGTGAATTTCTGTTCATAGAAGATGCAGATGAACTGTGGATTGGTCTGAATGATTTCAACACTCGAATGTACTTTGAGTGGAGTGATGGGACTCCTGTGACATATACCAAATGGTTGCGTGGAGAACCAACTCATTCAATCAACAGCCAAGAAGACTGCGTCATTATGGCAGGAAAGGTAGAAACATTCCATATCTGTGGAGCACTGTGCTGTTTGATTTTCCTGCTATTTCTAGGTTTCACCTTAGAAACAAATAATGGAATGCTGTCTTTATTCACTCAGAAAGATTGTTGTTTCAAATTAAACCTAAAATTAAATTAGAGATAAGTAGATAAATGTTCACATTTGATTGTAAGTGTAAATTATATGCCAAGCAAACCGTAACAGTCTGCCTCTTGTGACACTTAGATATCTTAACACTGATGCAATATCTAAAAAAAAATAATAAAACAATAGCATTTCTAAAGGAAACAGGTTCTTCCTCAGCATTTTTCACCTCTTCCTAAATTGCATCTAGGATGGATATTGGGCAGACAGTACCTGTGATAGAAAGCTAGGTTACATCTGCAGAAGAGAGCCACTACAAGGAGTTTCTGGGACAGTATCTACTGATCCTGCCTGCCTGAAGGTAAGGAGAGGGCATAACCTAGCATAATCTGGCTAACAGAAGTCCATTGTTTTCACAAACTACACTTTACATTCAGAATGATAATTTTCATTACGATCCCTTATTTACAGTAAATTTATTTTGAAAAATTTGGTTTTGGTCAGTGAGTCAGGCCCATCTTCTCTCAGAACTGCCTATGAAAGAGGTTACAGACATTAATTCAATTTTCTGCATATTATCTAAAACATAGTAGAGACTGGGAATCATTTCTGGACCATGTGACATGAAGCAAGATGATGAGTAATTTCACTGTTGAAGCTGAATCAAATCAATTAAATTGCTTTTATGCGTGCATTTGTTTTGAACAAGGTTTTGTACCCCACTGCTTTCTTTTTCCCCTTCTCTTTTTTTCCCTCTTTTTACTTTCCTATTTAGTACTATTCTATACTTAGTAACATTTCCCACAATCCCATTCAGGGAACAAAGCTGATATTCATGGCCCTGCTAGAACTAAGCAGCAGGTAAATACTAAACACAGATTCATTTACCTTTCTTGGATGCAGCATACAAATCTTGAACTAGTGTAGAAGGGAAAAGTCAGACAACTTGAGTCAGTAGCTCACTATAGCACAGGCTACTTTCTTTGGTTCTGAGCAAGGAAGTATTTTACTCATCTGTGTCTGAACACATTCTCCCTTCTGTGTATCTCTGACATTTTTACCAATTAAAATTAATCAGTTACTAATTGTCAGAAAAAGGGGACTCATATGCATTAAGTCTCTTCTTTTTGGGTCTTTGCCAAGCTTTATTTCCATTAGTTCAGAGGAATTAAGATTAATATATTTATGTATTATGTTTTATTAAAAACATATCGATTTGAGCATACACTGAAATTCATGCATAAGTTCTTTTTTACTGCAAATATGTTCCAAATGTTCTTGACAGGGCTGGGAAAGACATGGTTTTTACTGCTACCTTGTTGGTCATTCCTCTGTAACGTTTTCAGAAGCAAAGAAAGCCTGTGAAAGGAGCAGTGGCTATTTAACAAGTGTAGGAGACAGGTATGAAAAGAGTTTTAAAACTGTAAATGTGATGGAATAATCTTGGAATTTTATAAAACAGTTGAGAATTTTTTTGGAAAAAAAGTATGAAATGAGAAAACTTGAATATTCTGTTTCTAGAGGAAAAAAATCAATAGATTCATTAGGGGTTTTTTTTGTTTTTTTTTTTTAACTAAATATATTTTGCATGCTCATATTCTCTGGTACTTTACTTTGGAAAAACAGACAACAGTTGCTTGTGTTCTATAAGGAACAGTTTTCCAGGATAGCATGGCTTCATCTGCAATTGCAGCTAGTCCATCTGCTATCCAGTTAAGAAACATAATTCCTCTTAAAAGGAAACCTAATGAAGATTCCATTCATTCTCGTCTCTGGTAGTTTAGAATGCTGAGAAATGTCACATTAAGAGAAAACTAGGCTTAATCCCCATTTGACTGTTTCCATTTCAGATATGAGCAAGCCTACCTAACCAGCCTTGTTGGTCTGAGCTCTGAGAAGTACTTTTGGATTGGTCTCTCAGATATGGAAGAGCAAGGGATGTTCAAGTGGGCAACTGGTGAAAGTGTTCTATACACAAACTGGAATGCAGCAATGCCTGGTACTCTGCCATCAGATAAATTTATACTCCTAAGGAACTTTCTGTGCTGTAAATCTAAACTGTTTCCTACCTTTGCTAAAACACATCCATGGTGACACATAGAAATACTCAGCCTTTGAAATAGGAGTCTCTGACATGAGCTGCCATGAAAATATTTTCCGGCTCCTCATTGGTTACAGAAGTAAAATCAAACTGAGCAGAAATGATGAAATCTTTTCATGGCTGGGTGACAACCTGCCAATTCTTTGCAGTGATTGGCAAAGAAAGAGGCAGGCAAGAGGTTTATTGTGCACTTTTCAAAGGGGAGGGAAGATATTGAAGGGCTCTGCTCACTGGATTTCCTCTTTAACAAAGCTCCTCCCTTAAGCAGACACTACACTTAATATTTCAAACAATCTTTTGTAAATTAGTCACATGAGCTGTAAAAAATGTCAGCGGAACCATGTTAAAACGCATTTACATTTCCTATATCTTTTAAAAGGGAATGAGGCTGGTTGTGTTGCTCTAAGGACAGGAAATGCAGCTGGACTGTGGGATGTTCAGAACTGTGATGTAAAGGCAAAATTTGTCTGCAAAAAACAAGTTGAAAAAATCACTCTACCACTTGCTCCTAAAACCATTTCTGATTCCAAATGTCCCTTGGGATGGGATACAAGCAATAGCACTGATTCATGCTTCAGAGTGAGTATTAATTTTCCTAATAATCTTACTATGAAACAGAGGAGCATCAAAAAGAGAGGGCATGTAAACTTTGGAGAATGGCAATTTTTGCACAAATGTAGTAATCTCTTACAAAAGAATTCAGAGAAATCACTGCATTTATCACTCTAAGAGCAATTTGTAAGGTTATCCAGGTAGCATGCTTTCCATATCATATAAGGAAAAATCCATATTATATATGAAAATTGCAATGGAATGTCTTCGTATTTTGCCAGTAAATTTATTTTTAACATTCTGTAAATATAGAGTTCTATCTTAAAATTTATCTATAGGTTTTTGTGAGAGAAGAGAACCAAAAGAAAACATGGTTTGAAGCCCGAGATTTCTGCAGAGAAATAGGAGGAGACTTGGCTGCCATTAGAAGTGCAGAAGAGGAAACATTGATAGAAAACTTAATAAGGTAAGCAAGAAAATATCTAATAATTTTTTTGTAACAATATTGTATATAGGAATAAATACAAATATTATTTAGTTGCTCCTGACATACTTATTTGAAAGTCATAAGAGAAGGAACTGACTATATCTTTCGAATGGGTACCATTTTCAAAGACACTTTTGTAGTTCCTAAAATTTCTAATCATCCACACATCTTTTAAATTTAAAAAAATGCAAATCCAACAACCAAATATTCTGAATGCTTCTCCTTCAGGCTAATTTCTAAGTTTGTTTGCTGAACCCTTTTGAAACTAACTGTTGACTTCCAGCAAACCTGAACATTTTATTTCTCAAAGAATACTGTAATCACATCAATAAAGAAAAACATCTGTCTGTGTTTTCAACACAGCAAGATGCAAAGTAGAAAATTTTATGACATGAATTTCATTTACTTGCTCTTGAGAGTTTGCTGACCAACAGGATTTTGTTCTTATAAAAATTTCTAGTTTGTTTAGTCTACAGTAGGTGTGAGTCTTATTGACACACATAACTTGCAAAATTTAACAGAGTTAACCATATACCTCCTCTTCTTCCACTACATGTGGGGGTTTTTTTACACCCTAGAGAAAGCTCCTCTGCATCTGAGACTTTCTGGATAGGTTTGCAGTGTTTGGATCCTGATGATGGGCTTTCCTGGAGTGATGGATCCCCTGTAAGTGTTGGACCTTGCCAGTTTTTAATGTTCTGAGGGTTTTTTTGCTGTTGAACACGTTTCTGTGACTCACGGGAATGAAAACTTTATAAAAATTCCCCAAAATGTCTTCCTTGCCACTGTGTAACTCTAAATCATTATTCTTCACACCAGTTTGGAAAATAAAAAGGCCAGTAAACCCTGATGTTGTACCATCACAACAGTGGTAAGATGAAGTACCACTACAACTGCAGAGATGATTACCGAAGTGGCAAATATATGCAAAAGGTCTCCCCTGATTTTTATTAGTTTCTGGTGGTATCTTGCCACATTCCTTTCCCCTGCTATTGATTTACAACCTCAGTTGATTCACACTTTCATAGGACTGCTGGAGTCTGTTAAATGCCATGTAATCACAGAACCCATCTTTTTTTTTCTTGCAAAATTAGTATATTGCTTCAATAGCCCACACAGGCCACACAATCAGAGGAGAAAAGGAAGGAACATACCTTACTAGGACAGGCTGAGAGAATTGGACTTGTTTAGCCTAGTCAAAAGAAGGCTCCAGTGAGACCTTACAAAAGTCTTCCACTACTTAAAATGGACCTACAGGAAAGATGGGAAGAGGCTCTTTAACAGGGACTGTAGTGATAGGATGGTGCGTAATGGTTTTAAGCTGAAAGAGTGTAGATTTTGATTAGATATTAGGAAGAAATTTTTACTAACAGGGTGGTGAGGCATTGGAACAGGCTGTGCAGAGAAGCTGTGGGTGCCCCATCCCTGGAGAATTTTAAAGCCTAGTTGGTTGAGGCTTTGAGCAACCTGATTTAGTGGAAGGTGTCCCTTACCATGCCAGGGGGATTTGAACTGGGTAATCTTTTATGTCCCTTCCAACCCAAATCATCCTATGATTCTGTGATTCCCTTCCAGATTACAACTTCTTCCCATGTGTAATAAGAATACAAAGAATAATAAACATATAAAACAAAGTTGTGTTTCTTCTGTAGGTGAATTATAAGAACAACCCGTATTTTTATAATACTGCATTTGAATATTGTGGGGCAATCAGAGAAGAAGAGCCTTCCATGTCCTGGACTAATGTGCACTGTGAATACAGTCATAACTGGATTTGTGAAATAAAGGAAGGTAGGTTACTTTTTATTCTAAATTCTCATTAAGAAGAAATTAAGGCTGAATCTATTAAAAAAGAAATTCTGCAAATTATATGCTAGTACAAACCTCAGTTGATTTCAAAGACATTTTGCATAATGAAAAATAGGTCAAGGAATAAAACTAATTTCATGACATGTTTCAGCTGTTAAGATTTTTTTGCTTTATTTGGAAAAAAATTATTCTATGATAAGCTTTATTGAAATTATAATTGTTTATGTAATTATAGAATCACAGAAAACAAGATGAAAGCAACCTCAAAGGCTTATCTGGTAAAACCCACTGCTCCCAAAAGCAGATTTTTGCCAAAACAAAAGCTTTGATTGACTTGAAATTGTATGTTTCTTGGAACTTTTACTTGTAGAGAAGTTCTAGGTTAGGGGCTAGGAGGGTTGAAAGGGAGAAAGAGAGGTTGGCAGTTTTCAAAAAAAAAGAGAGTATTTTAAATCTTTGTATCCTTTGTAAGGTGGAACTTCACTTGTCTGCTCAGGTATAGCTTGAATACTACACAAGGACACACTAATCACCTCCTCTAGCTTAAATTAGACTAACAGCATACTAACAATCATTCTCTTTGCAAGATGACATGTAAAGAAAATCCTGTAACAACAGGCTTGCCATAGTGAAGAGATCATAGAATCATTGAAGCACAGAAGCATAGAATCTCTAGGATGGAAAAAGCCTTTGAAATCAGAATGTCTAACCATTCCTATCTGCCACTAAACCATGCCCCTGAGCACCTCATTTACACATCTTTTAAATACCTCCAGGGATGGTGACTCTGCCAGTGCCTGGTGACTGCTTCTGCCAGTGCCTGATGACCCGTTCTATGGAAAGTTTTTTCCTGATATCCAGTATGAACCTTCCCTGGTGCAGCTTGAGGCCATTTCCCCTTATTCTATCACCTGTCACTTGGGAGAAGAGACCAACACCCACCTCACTACAAACTCCTTTCAGACAGTTGTAGGCAGTGATAAGGTCTCCCCTCAGCCTTCTTTTCTCTAGGCTAACTTACTAAAGGTACATTCAATCCACTCATCCAGATTATTGCTAAAGATATTGAATACAAGTGGACCCAGCAACAAGTCCTGAGAAACACCACTTGTGAATGGCCTCTAGATGGATTTAATTCCATTTACCATGACTCTCTGGGGCCAGCCATCCACCCAGTTCTTAACCTAGCAGACACTATGCCTGTTCAGGGCAGTGGCAGCCAGTTTCTCAAGCAGAATACTGTGAGAAATGGTGTCAAAGGCTTTACTGAAGTCCAGGTATACTATACCCACAGCCTTTCCCTCATCCATTAAGTGGGTAATCTTGTCATAGAAGGAGATCAGGTTGGTTTGGTAGGACCTGCCTTTTATAAACACGTTTACTGGGCCTAATCACCTGGTTGTCTTGTGTGTGTTGTATGATAGCCGTCAAGATGACCTGCTCCATGACCTTTCCCAGCACTGAGATTAGACTGACAGGCCTGTACTTCCCTGGATTCACCCTCTTACTCTTCTTGTAGATGGGTGTCACATTTGCCAATCTCCAGTCAAGGGGAACTTCCCCAGTCAGCCAGGACTGCTGGTAGATGATGGAAAGAGGCTTGGTGAGCACCTCTACCAGCTCCCTTACTAACTTTGGGTGGATTCTCAGAAGCTGGTAGATTTTCAAATGTGATTCTTCACAAAACAGTTTCACAGAAAAAAAAGTTTCACCAACAAATGAATACAAATAAACTTCAAAATATTTTGAAGGCAAAATTTGTTTAGTATTTGAACTTTTTATTCAGATACAAGATAACATCCGTAAGGGATCTCTTATTACTATGCAAAATCGACTAATATTGAACTAAAGTATTCTCACTCTTTAGCTTACTTTCAGAAACAAATATTCAGATAAACTTCAGTCACCTAATTTAGGCAACATTCAAGATGTACAAGATGCACCTACCAAAAATCAACCAACACAGAAATTCAGGACAGAAATAGACCTGTTAGTCCTTGAAAATCCTTTTTTGCTCTGCATGAAAGATACTCTATAAATATATTTTGTGTTGAATATGTAAAATAAGGAACGTGGACAGACATTAAGTTCATTTACACCAATTAAACACTTGTACTGGTTCAACATTTTGGAACTATTTCACATTTTGATTTGTTCTACCATTTCATTACAGGGATACCCTTGAAACCAGAACCTCTGGGGACTTCTACCAGTAAGCTTCTGTTTACTTACCCTTATCTAAAGGGTGGTATCATATAAGAATACTAGCTTTGGGTAAGCACTGTGAAGAATACAGATTCCTCTTCTGTATTGCAGCATACGAAGTCACAGAAGATGGCTGGATTATAAAAGGGGACAAACAATATTTTTTTAGCACAGAAAAGACCTCTATGGAGAAAGCCAGAACACTCTGCAAAAGCAGTCATGGAGATCTTGCTACAATTGACAATAATAGTGAAAGAAAATTTTTGTGGAAACATGTAAGAGGAGATTCAACTATGTTATGGCCTATATACCATGGTGCACGTGCTTGTGAAGTGCAGGATAATGTGCTTGATTTTACATTTTATTAGCAGTAGATTTAAAAAATGAAAAAAACCCATTTCTTCTACAGAACAGAGTTTCTGTTTAAGAAAGTAAACACAAAAGAGTTTACCATTTCCTAGGGTGGGTATATTCTTGCTTGTTTTAATCTAAATGGAGTTTTGCCCATAATTGAAGAAGGAGCAACGAACAGGAAGATCAGTTGTATACCGAGAAAATTGTCCTTTTGACAGAATGTCTACCTCTCATCTGAATAACGTATTCTAGAATATAGTGTTCTATGTAGGTGTGAGGCTACTACCAATACAGATACATGGTCACATACCACATCATTCTACTGAACAAGACAAGATTTCAAAGAAAGAAAGATTTCGCCTGGTCCAGGTCAGGGACTGAAGAACTAGGAACTTAATGAATTAATTTTCCTGCTACGTGTATCAAAACCATTCAAGTCTTTCAAGGGCATTGCCTACATGTACCCTGAGATGGTGCTGAAGGGCACATGTCAAAGTTATGCAGGATCATGCTAACAATTTAATAGCATGGATGCTGCCTCAAACCTCTGCCATAATCCTGTTTGGTTTACCTATGCAAAAGTAGCTACACAACCTTCTTTCTGTTTCACACTGTTATGTGCTTGTTTTTCTTATGTGGGAAAGGATATAAAAGGAGGAAAGGACAGACAGTTTCATACACAGGCATTACATGGCTACTTAAGAATAGAAAAGTACCAAAAAATTATACTAATTTTTCTCTCAATAATTACTTGTTTCTTTTTAAATTGAGAACACAGATTTGAAAGTTTTGAACATACCAGTAATGCAGCTAAAGCTGATGAAGCAGCAATAATGGTAATTAAGCAGAAGTATGTGTTGAATGGCATTTACTTCAACAGGGGTCATCTCTGGTGGCTACACATGATCGTTTATAAAACATGTATTCATCTATCTGCTTCTACATGACAAAAAATTACACCTTTTCATACTAGATAACTACTAAATATTAGAAAGCACTAATTAAAAGTACAATTTTTGTGTTTAGATCTTAAAAAATGGCAAATTGGAGTCATATCTCATAGGATTAATTCAGGATGCTGATCAACAGTTTAGGTAGGTAAACAAGCTATATCAATATTAGTAAAAAGCAATGTAGAAGTTTTATCTTGCCAGAGTTCCTTCTGCAGGGACCACTGCAAGGTAGGTAAATGCAGATTCAAATAAAAATCTACCTTAACATACTAAAAATATTTTTTTAAAAAGTAAAACTGAGTCTGTCTGTAAATAGTTCCCATTAGGATTAAAACAGTTTAGATAATGAAATCCCTGTGTCCCAAGACAAAGAACAAAACCACCCTTATGTTTAAGAAACATTATCTGTGTATTCATAGCATCTATATTCACTATAAAATGCCACTTAAAATAATGTTTTTACAATGTAGCTAAACTAAGGGAATATACATACGCTTCATGAAAATTCTCTGAGCAACAGCCACTGTTTCGTTGTTGTGTTTTATTCAGTTGGATGGATGGAAGCCCAGTGCACTATGCAGCTTGGGCACAAGATGAGCCCAACTTTGCAAATGCTGAAGAAAATTGTGTGGTCTTAAACAAAAATGATGGTAAGTTACACAACATTTTTTTTTTTAAAGTGTTTAGTGGGTACTGATCTTCCCATTTGCTAAAAATATCTTGGACTTCAATCCATTCCTTCCCAGCACCTTGGGGAAAAATGTATAAGTATAATAATTACATCTGAGGTTTCTTCAGGATCAATATTAGCCACAACAGTGGAATATAAGAAACGGATTTTAATGGGGAATGCAGGGACAATTTAATCAATGACTTTTCAGCTGCACAAACAATATCTTCTATTCAAATCAAAAGCAACTTCATCTTTCAAAAAATAATTAGACAAGAGTTAGCAAAGGAATAGAACATATAATCAGTTTAATATTTTATGTTTTTTTCACTGATAAATTATTACTTTACACTTCCATTTTTCAGTGCAACAAAGCCATTCAGGTGGATTCTACTGAAGAGGTAATGGAGTTGCCATATCAGCCATCTAATACAGCCACTGCTCCCACAGTCCTTCTGTAAGCAGTGATGATGGGTGTTAGAGTTGAGATGAAGTATGTTATGTCATATTCCCAGGCAGATTGCTTTCAAACCTACAAGCATGGGAGCCAGTACACTTTCCCACAAATTCATTCTTATTCAGTGCCTGATTATCTATGTTCAAATTAATTTCAGGTTTGTGGAATGATGTCAGTTGTGGTTTTTCAAATGGCTATATCTGTGAGAGGCACAGAGATTTTATAAATGCAACACTTCCTTCAGTGGCACCTTCACCTTCTGGAGGATGTCCTGAAGATTGGCTTTTATTTAAAAATCAGGTATGATAACATCCATCTAAGCACAATGGTATCTGTCCTTGGGAAGGTACTTAAAACTATACAAGAAACCTTTTGTCTCTCGGATATCTTTTGACAATGATTATGCAAAGTTGCATTAAAACTTTATCTTGCATTGAACATGCTATTCAAGATAATTCTCTGCCAGTGCTACTGGCATGCCACACAACAGAGGGGACCTGCAGACACGGAGAGGGCACACTAAGCACACCCATAATTAACAAACCACTTTAGGGGGAGTGTGTATTGGTATTGAGTATACGGTTTTTAAGAAATCTTGAGTCACATATTTCCATTAATAAAAGAGTTGTAAAATGAAAAAGGTTGAATACACACATGACAGCAAGCTGACAACGTCAAAAATGTTTTTCAGAAAGTTCAGGTAATTCCACATGAAACCTTGGGCTGGATTTTTCTTATAGAGACACCACTGTGTCTTTTACTAGTGATGGTGTACTGCTTCACAAAATCTCTGAGTTAGTTAACCATTAGATTCTCATCAGGGTCCTACTGTGGTTTATAAGTGCTTGATATTTTTTTTTTTTTGTGACATTCTCAGTCTCTCACAGAAAGAAACAGAGAAAATTAAAAATTTAGTAACAGTTTTGTGTTGGTTCCAGAACTGAGTCTCTGTTAACTTAGAAAAATTATTGTGTGGGTCTGATTTAGGCTAATTTCTATTTAAACTACTTGATTTCAAACCAAAATTCCTTTTGCTGTCACTCACTAACAGTCTGTACTCATTTTCCCCTAGTGCTACAAATTTTTTGGCTCCTCCTATGAAACATGGCATTCTGCAAGAAGAAGTTGTATAAGCCTTGGAGGAAACCTGGCGAGCATACATAATGAACAAGTACAAGGTACAGCAGCAGACCTTTAGGTGATAGAGAGCATTTACTCTGTATACAATGTTCATTTCCTGCAAAGAAAAACATGGCAAAAAGAGACAGCATGTAAATGTATGTATTTTATGGTATATATACTCAACATTGGTTATATGCCTATGGCACAAAATGTTTTTGGAAGAAGGCGAAACATCGGCCTAGGGCATGCCAGTGATGCTAAGGGTTGCTTCCTCCTGTTTACCACAATATGCCTTAAATTATTTATAGGGTATGAATTAGCATAAAATAACAAATCCAGGACTGCCATTTGTAGTTTAAGACACAGAGAATGAAAAGGACTCCATGATCTGTTTCTGACAGGAGCAAAAAGGGATATATTGCTACACCTCACTGAACTGACTGCCTAGATTCTGCAATTTAATTGAGCAGTAGATTGTCAAAGGAAGGCACATTTTCACCTTGCCTATGTCTCCAGGCTTCCAGGAACAAATTTCCATCAGTCACTCAGCTCATCTTCAGTGTTGAAATAAGTGAACTCATTAGATAACATGGTGGTCAGACAGGTTTAATATATCTTTCCTCTTTCTTATCTTGCTTTATAGTTTCAAATAGACTGTTTGAGACTTTTCACAGGCAAACACTTGACATAACCTTGAAATAATAAACTTGTGTAAATTTCTGATGAAGTGCTAATTAAAGTGTATTTATAGGACTTTGGGAAACAAAATATGTAAGGATTTGTTTATGAAATGATGTCTTGATTGATGACATGTTCATCTTCCTTTCCATTGGCTTTTTTTTTCAGCTTTTCTCACTTACCATTTGAACGATGTTTCAAGTGATCCCTGGATTGGCTTGAATGATATACTCAATGAACTCACCTTTGTTTGGACTGATGGAAGTGCTGTCTCCTATACAAACTGGGATCCAGATTCCCCAAAACTTGTGGAGCCTGTTTTGTTTGACAGTCTACACCCAGAAGATGGCCACAATCGGCTACAGGTAAATGCCACGTAGCATTTGCCATCAAGTTAAATCTCAGGTGCACTTTAAGTAACCAGTACACTTTGCTACAGACATTACCTCAGCCTTCTCCCCAAGTTGTCCATCTACCTTTATGTTGGTATTAGCAATAAAAAGTTTCAATGTTTGAGTGTTCTGTCTACCTCAGAGCACAAAAATGACATTGCTACAGTTTTGCCAGTTTTTTTATTTGGTAAAATTGCAGCAATGGGCAGATTAGATAAAGACTGAGTAGACTGAATAAAGT
The DNA here is from genome assembly GCA_013389865.1 of Piaya cayana. Lineage (NCBI taxonomy): Eukaryota > Metazoa > Chordata > Aves > Cuculiformes > Coccyzidae > Piaya > Piaya cayana. The sequence goes on from WAAB01017554.1 coordinate 130,785, forward strand.
TTCCTTTTCATAGTAGTTTGCTGTTCATTTTGGAGAAAATGTAAATGCAACATTAAATTTTAGAAAATAACACATTGGAAGTATTTTCATTTTTAGCAAGTTAAGTCATGTTTGAAAGGGAAGGAGAAGAGGACTTTCAAGTAAGCCTCCTTGAAAATAACCAAATAAACAAGCAGACTGAGCTGAAGGCTACAAGGATTTACAAGACAATACCAAGGTGGAGATGGTCACCACAGAGAAGGCCAGAAAGGACAGAAAAGGATAAAAGGAAGATGTTTCTAGAGTTGTAATACAAAACCTACAATTTCAAATTCAAAATAAAAAGGAGTGAAACTACTCAGGACTTTATAGTACTTTGTTTTATAACTTCTAATATCAATGTACTCATATTCTTTCCCTTACTCTAACAGTTTGATTGTGTCTCTCTGAAGAGAGGTCATACTGATGACCCAGGAAAATGGGACGATAAGTCGTGTTATGAATACAGAGGGTATATATGCCAGAAGAATAGCAGTGAGTTCTGTATAGTTAATCTTAAAATGTATACCACAAAGATTAAAGTAACTTTATGTTTAACATGCTTTAGATCAGTTATCTTTGTTTTTAAACAAAGGATCTGTAAAACCTAACAGCCTATCTTGCATTCCAGTGTTACTTAATAATCTTTTGGAGAAGGGAATAAGAAATTAGAAATTAATAATTTATATTATAAAATTAAATTAATAATAGAAATTAAATAAGATTTTGGAAAGCAAAATTACCTTATTTTTTAAAATGTGATAAAATAGCTAAACCCCACAAATATTTTAATTACGTAAGTTCACAGTGATTTTTGTATTATCATAACTGCTAAGTTTTACATTTATCCAAATAAATCTGATAGTCACAAGGCTGCTAAGCCTAAGAGTATTTTGAAAAGATGCAGGGCAGATGTGTTACTTTTGTCTGATGGGGTGAATTCACCTCTGCAGTATAAGACACTATGTATTTACTGATTCAAGATTCCCAGAAGATGAAAATGTATTTCTTTCATACAGAAAGGTCACTGTTGTTTGAAAGTGATCTGTTACTTGTAAACCACTATTGAAACAGTGTTTTAATCCCTTAGCAATGTTCTACTAGGTTTGTAAACACTGAAGATGGTTTTTGTCACTCAAATCAAACATGTGGCCTCCAGATTTAACTGTTCATGGGTTGTTCTTTTCTTTATTATTACAGATCCTGAACTATTTAAGTCACAAGCAACAGTGCTGGACTTGGCTTTTGGCCATTCCAGTGGCATTAGCTACTCTGTCATGCATTCCAAAATGAATTGGGAGGAAGCACAGAAAAACTGCAATAACAATGCCTCAGAACTTGCCAGCATTTTAGACCCATTTAGCCAGGCACTGTTATACTTGCTTGCACAGGAATATGGAGAGCCTCTGTGGATTGGTCTTAACAGCAACATGGTAAGAACACATACATTACATGTTGGTAGTCAAGCTGACATGGGACTTGATCTTACTGCATGCTCTGACCTTGAGACCCATCAGAATTTCTGCCACTGTACTGCTGAAAGCAGCATGTTGCTTCAGTATGGTACCCATTTACACTGGAATTCTTCAAATAAGATTCATACAGTGGAGATTTTAATGAACTAAGAACTCTAAGAGCACAAGGAAATGCTCCTACAAATCAGTATATAACAACAGTGTGTGTTCATTGGAGTAATTTAAAGGGTCAGAAATACAAACTGTAAAATCTCACACGTTTATTTTAATCTAAAAGATAATCAAGGAACAACAGGCATCCTGCCCCCTGCCATGTGTTTATGCACCTCAGTGATCAGTGACATGATGTCTCAGGCTGTACCTCTGGGACCTGTGAAGGAACGGGTTTTACACGTGTGTTTATGCTCTCATATTCTACTAGAACAGTCTTCTTTGTGATAGCAGTAGTAAAATGCCGTTGTGGACACTAACAGGGATAAAAATTAGCTAAAGGAAACTGGAGGCTACATGACCTCCAGATGTATTTAGACTGAATATTAGGAAGAAATTCTTGATAAGGGTGGTGAGCCACTGGTACAGGTTGCCCAGGGTAGTTGTGGATGCTCCCTCCCTGGAAGTGTTCAGGAGGAGTCTGGATGGAGTCTTGGGTGGCCTGGTCTAGTGAGAGGTGCCCCTGCCCATGGCTGGGGGGGGTTGGAACAAGATGATCTTTAAGGTCCCTTCCAACACAAACCATTCTATGATTCTATTATATTGACCAATGGATGCATCTTTTTAATTGGAAAATACAATTACTGTAATTACTTCCATTGAGAAGTTAGAACATTACAGAAAAAGAAATCCTTTCTTTTTGTGATATGCCTACATCAGCAGTATGACAGGGGAGGGTGAACATTTGGATAGTGGGTGTGTTTTGACATGCTGCACTCTTCCCCATGAATCATGGTCATCATAACTACAACCTAATAAGCACTGCTTATTAAGAACACTCCCACCTACACTTCCATTTTCCATGCAGGCCTTTGCGTACTCATAGAAACATGATGTCTTATCTGACTCCTAGTCTCATGCCTTATCCCGTGTCCCCTTTCTTTTTTCCCCTTTTATTTCCCAGTGCTTGTAAAATTATCTGAATTAATAGTAGATACTTCAGGGGGTGGGGCAGAAGAAGATATTAGGCATTCATATTTTTATATAACAGACACAGTACATCTTCCTGCAGTTAATTTAAAAGTACAAAAAGTTGGCATTAGTAAGCATACAATTCCCTGCTGGTTACATGAGAGTCCTTTGAGGGTACTGCGTAGTAGCTATGTCACTCTCTGCAACCTTGAAATTACCATACAGTTTTTGCTTTCAGACCAATGGCAAGTATCAGTGGATTGACAGATGGAGATTAGTTTACAGCAAGTGGTCCAGTGGGGAACCAAAACAGACATTAGCATGTGTCTACCTAGACACTGATGGCACCTGGAAGACAGCTTCTTGCAAGGAAAAACTCTCTTCTGTTTGTAAAAAATCAGATGGTAAGCAATTGAATATATCTGTTTTAACTAGAGGATGTGGAGATTTGTCAGCTGTTCCACTGGAAAAATACTTGTTTTATACACAAGTATACAGGAAGACACGAGCAGCTAACTAGCTTTCAATATTGACATGAATTTTTCCCTGAAGTAAATAAATTAAGTACAATAATTACCAAAAGCCTCAGAAACAAAGGACTGCACTCCCACTAATTTCTTAACTATTTATCTAATAGGAAAAGCCATTGGTTTCCAGTGAGATCTGTTTTGAGTAGGCATCAGATTTAATTCAGTATCCAGTTTGGGGCACCAAAGTTTGAAAAGACTCTCAGTCAACTCCAGGTTTCAGATAACTAGGAAACAAGAATTGAAAAGACTGTAACTGGAGTTGAAACAAAAATAAACCCCCAGAAGACTAAGAAATCAAATTATCAACTTTAACCATTGAAAATGAGCCTTGAATAAAATTGAATTAAATTCTTCACTATGTCTGACATGAGGTGGAAAAGGAACAATAGACTTAAATATAGCAAGGAAATTTTTTTAATTTTATAAGTACAGAAGCCTTTAGTAAATAATATTGACAGGTCAGGGAACCTCCATCAGTACAGGTTGCTAAGAACAGACAGGTCAAACATCTTAGAAATTATATATCAACTTCATGTCACCTGTGAGCACAAGGATGAAGCAAATAACCCTTTGAGGAGCCTTCCAAGCACAAACTTCTATTGTTTTTAAGGAAATTAGTATAAACATGACTTCACAATATAGCTAAATCTTCCTGCCTTTGTTAAGATGATCTTGAACCATTAGAAAATCTAAAATTACAGGACAAATTGCATTCTAATATCTTCTAATTTGACAAAAATCCTCAGTTTTAAATATAATATCTCTTTCCACTTTAATATTGTAAAAATCTTATTTGAGTGCTGAATGTTCCTTAATAGGGGAAGAAACACACTGTAGAAGACTCACAGGAAGAAACTGTAATTTGGCAGAACATTTAATTTTCATTCCATCTGCATTTATATTCTCATCCAAAATTTTCCTGTTAATCAATCACTATGAAATTCATGATGGAATTTTACAAAAAGTCCTGCAAGCTACATTTAGTTATACCAACATTTTCACTCATAGTCACACTTTCTGCTATAAGGTTTTGATCCTGTCAAAACATAAGATTTAAGTGTCAGAATATATTTTCAAAATATCAATTTTAAATAACTAGGCAGGTATTTGTGACAGAAAACCAGTTGGATATTTTATTGATGAAAGTCATTACAAATATCATCATTAGACAGAATCTGTACTTCTTATAGGCTAGTCTGTCTTCCTAAACATCTTGATAAATAAACATGAAATATTCTTTCAAACACAAAATCAAAGTCATATTTCAGGTCTTTTTAGAATTGCTTAATTTCTTCTATGATGGTAAACCAAATACAGCCTGTTCAGTTTTACCTTACTAGTATAATGGGAAATATAAATTTTATAAAATATGTGATTCCAACTATCTGATCTCTCATCAGTGATGGCTCCTACTGAGCCCCCACAACTTCCTGGAAAATGTCCTGAATCAAAAGGACACAAATCTTGGATACCTTTCCATGGTCACTGCTATTACTTTGAGGCCTCAAGGAAAAAAAGTTGGTCTCAAGCTCATCAGGAATGTGCCCGACTAGGTGAGTATTGTGTTTCAGAAAGACTGAAGATGTTATCAATTACACAAAATAATGGGTAACGTCGCTAAGGAAAATCCAAAATTACTTTAAAACTACAAACAATGTTATTTAGCTTGCTTTTCTGAGAAAATTAGGTTCATGCCTTTTCACAATAAAACTAAACTTTGTCAGAGAGAGAGGTATCATTGACATCTCAGTTACCAGGTGAAATACGGATACCTGAAAAAATACGATGTTCCTACTAGTTTTATGGAAATCAGTAATCCAATCCCACTAAGACACAGACTGCAGGGCCAGCTTCTCTTTCCCCAGACAAGAGGGAACCCACACACAGTGTAAATTAGGAAGTACAAACTCACAGGAAAGTTGTCTTTGTTAGTTCCAGGGTGCAACTTATTAACTGGCTCTCACTGGCTGGACAAAAAAAAAGAGTCATTTAGCTTTCATGAAACTGTAAAATATAACCAGCCATGTAGTTTCTGCTCTGACCAGCCCCTACTATTGTCTATGATCTGGGGAGAGGGAAAAGCACCTTTTATTTCTAATTTCTCCTAACCATTCAATGAGAATGACTGTGATACAGCATATATTTCAGTGAATACATATTTCAGTGAAATATTCACTCAGAATAGGAAACATCCTATACAGCAGCACCATATGTCTGACTGAGAGTACAAGGGTTTCTAGCAGCACTTCCTTGTATGTATGAATACACCAACCTATGACTAAGTAAACAGAAAAAGCAGCTCTCAAAGGCATTTTACTTTACAGCTGTGTGACAACTGAATACTTAAAATGGTTCTGTAGAAAGATAAATAACATAATTACTAGAAAAAGTAAACATCACATTAATAACCACAATGAAAGGTTGCATTTGGACAACAGTCCACGTTCTGAATTCCTACACTTTGGCCTACATTTACCCATTGACCAGGTGAGGAAGGTGGTAATTTCCTGATGACACAGATTTGTTTATTTCAAGTGCCAAGGCATGAGATAATTATAAGACAACTTCTGGATCTCTTCTGGACTGCAACATCCAGCTGCCTACACATCCCTTCTACCCTTGCAGAACATAGCTTAAGGTAGTGCCAAAAATGTTGCCTGGCGACTGGTAGGTGACAAAGCTACAGAAGGAACACACAGTGCAACTACAGCATATGTACCACTTTCAGCCTACCTGCACCACAGTTTGGGGTGTGGTTGGACCTGTCCAAAAGCACCACGAGAGAGCAGTTTTTCTTCCCTAAAAGGCTTCAACCAAAGGCCAAAGAAAAACCCATGCCTTTGTGTTGACTTGCACCCAGATGACACTAATGCTCAAAATACAGTATACAAATACAATAACCATAACAAGACTAGTGAATGCTGTGTGTAAGTATCAGTGTCTTTTATATCTCTTTTCATATCTTTTGTTTATTGACTAATGCTGTAAGTAAACAAGATATTGTGATGTGTTCATTAATACTTTTCAGCTGCTAATTTGGTATCAGTAGGAGACTATACTGAAGCAAACTTTCTGTCAGACACCATTAAGATACTCCACGGAAAGTCACCGAACTTTTGGATAGGGCTAAAGAAAAATAACAAAGGTAATCTCTTCAATATTTCATCATACATTATAATGTCATACAAAATGATGATACATTATATTAAAAAGAAAGTAATTTTGTATTATTGAAAGTGTATGTATACATCAAATATACAGGGCTTATTTCAAAGCATGCTCAGTTATGCTTAGGACTGTAACTGAAACAATGTAAGTACATATTCATGTTATAGTTCTTTGTTTTCCCCTATCACACACCAGTCTATCTGTCTAAAACACTGTATTTTAAACATATATTCTAATTTTAAACGTTAGAACAGTGGGAATGGACAGATAAATCTGCCATAGATTTTGTCAACTGGCAGATAAGTGAGCCTTCAAACAACAGGCATAAGAAGTGTGGAGAAGTATGTGCATTGTCTGGCTACTGGAACACCAACGTCTGTTCTTTCAAAAAAGGATATATCTGTAAAAAAAAAAAAAGTAAGTAGTATTTCTAATACCTTAAGGTTAATAATACCTGATAATGTATTTACATTGTGGAATGTAAAACATTTAAGGGATTTAAGAGATTATAGGTTTACGTGTAAAAGCAATAGACCTTGATGGCAAGATTTGTCTGCCTAAATACTGAGGAGTTCCACAGCCTCCTCAGAATGCTGCAACTCCCCTAAGTCCTTGAAAATTGCCATCAGCCTTATGCAGCCATCATGGAAACTTCATACCCCTATATTTAGGCAAAATAATGGTCAAATACCAGTCCCTGGTAATGAAAATGCATCTTCCAGTAGAGTTTTCCCTCAAACATCACAGAATTTCCATTCAAAAGCAACTTTTGTTTAATTTCAGCTGAATTTATTCTCACAAAAAAAGAAAAAAACCTTGTTCTGATGACTACAATGGAAATCTGTCTTGTGAAAATGCCACACTTGGTGATTCTTTTCATTACTGTTCTCTGAGCTGATGGATTAGAGGAATATAACAGTGTAAATTCTTGTGGCACTTCTTATCTACAGTGTGATAGAATTATGTCTAGCAAAATGCTAATATTCACTGATAGCAAAATTATCATCTACAAGAAAAATGCATGAGTTTGATTATCAACTGAGATTAAATGAAAGTGGTCCAGAACATTAATATTTTGTCTGGTTAAATTTCTTATTTCCATTCACATTTCCTATACCTGATAAGTTTAGGAAGTGCAATTACCACAGGGAGCAGATACCCATGGAAAGGTTGTCTCTGACAGAAGGGGCTAAAGTCACAGAAGATCCTTTTCAGTTCAAGTAAAATGCTGATGATACATCCCTAATACTTCAGATCTTCATTCAGCCATTTTTTCTTGTTTAAGAAAACAACTTAAAATAACTAAGGAACCTTTGGTCAGTTTAGTTTCTTAGAAATGAACATAACTGAAAACAGTTCTAGAAATAACAGAAATCTGACTCAAATTTCATATCTTGCTGGCTATGTCCATTGAAGAGTTTAGATGCTCTTGGAGTGAAAGTCAAGTCATCCTTCTAGAGGCTGATACATCCTTAGTTCCATCTCTCTGGGAGAGCACCTGTCACTAGCAAGTGGATTTAGGATGAATTCTCAGGTGCATCTGGATTTAGGAAGTTTAAAAAAATTCTTTTTTCTCAATTTAAAAAAAAAAGCACTCAGAATAAACATTTTCTTTTTCTACCAAAAGCTCTTGAAAACACAGAGATTTCACCAGGAAATACAGGTAAGCATACCTCCTTTTAAGTAAAATTATAAAGCCATATACATCAAGAATACAATTATTAAGTTAATTTTAATTTTGAGACTATTTTTAAAAGTCTGTAAATTTCACCTGTATATAGATATAGGAAATAGAGGTAGCTCTTAAGTAATTTTTTTTTTTACTAGATTTAATTCTATTTTGTTTAGTTTTGTTATTAAAAAAACAACAAAACAAACCAGTTACTTACTGAAAATCTACACTTATTGCATTTGTCTGATTTTTACTGAAAGAAATACCATCCATTACTAAATTCTGAAATCTCTTGAGATCAAAGTGTTAATTTCATTTCATCCACTTGCAGAAGGGAAAATGGAGAAAGTGCTTTCTGCCAGCACTATTTGGCTGCTCGTTCTTCTAGCCTTTTCTGTAGTTGGAGCTGGAAGTATACTCTATTTCTGCTTGAAGAAGAAAAGACAAAACCTACTACATATTTCAACAAGAATGAGTGGATCAGAAGCAACTATGGATGTCCAAGAAAAAGAGGCACATACAGACATGTAGTGTGACAAAATATCCATATGATCCAACTAACAAAAAATATTCTATGAATATATGAAATCTTATACCAGCTTTGCATATTCCTATCCATATAATAGTCTTCTCTCTTCACAGATATAAAGTTCCTGGATTTATATAAATACACACAATTCCAAAATTTCCTCAAAAGTGTTAGAGACATTTTGTTTGTTTGTTTAGTTTGGGAATTGTACACACATTTTTCACATCAATGAGCATGGTTGAAAAGTTGACTGCAGATGTGTTAGGAGGAAATTCAAAAGATACTATGCATATTTTTTTTTAACTCAGTATAGATTCTCCCTTTGGCTCCCATCTTTCCATTTTTTCCCTGCTGTATTGCTTCAGTGCTATCTAGTGTTTTATTCATGTAAAACCTATTGCACCACCTGCATCTTGAATTAAATACTATTTCCTTAGTGAANGACAGATAAATCTGCCATAGATTTTGTCAACTGGCAGATAAGTGAGCCTTCAAACAACAGGCATAAGAAGTGTGGAGAAGTATGTGCATTGTCTGGCTACTGGAACACCAACGTCTGTTCTTTCAAAAAAGGATATATCTGTAAAAAAAAAAAAAGTAAGTAGTATTTCTAATACCTTAAGGTTAATAATACCTGATAATGTATTTACATTGTGGAATGTAAAACATTTAAGGGATTTAAGAGATTATAGGTTTACGTGTAAAAGCAATAGACCTTGATGGCAAGATTTGTCTGCCTAAATACTGAGGAGTTCCACAGCCTCCTCAGAATGCTGCAACTCCCCTAAGTCCTTGAAAATTGCCATCAGCCTTATGCAGCCATCATGGAAACTTCATACCCCTATATTTAGGCAAAATAATGGTCAAATACCAGTGCCTGGTAATGAAAATGCATCTTCCAGTAGAGTTTTCCCTCAAACATCACAGAATTTCCATTCAAAAGCAACTTTTGTTTAATTTCAGCTGAATTTATTCTCACAAAAAAAAGAAAAAAACCTTGTTCTGATGACTACAATGGAAATCTGTCTTGTGAAAATGCCACACTTGGTGATTCTTTTCATTACTGTTCTCTGAGCTGATGGATTAGAGGAATATAACAGTGTAAATTCTTGTGGCACTTCTTATCTACAGTGTGATAGAATTATGTCTAGCAAAATGCTAATATTCACTGATAGCAAAATTATCATCTACAAGAAAAATGCATGAGTTTGATTATCAACTGAGATTAAATGAAAGTGGTCCAGAACATTAATATTTTGTCTGGTTAAATTTCTTATTTCCATTCACATTTCCTATACCTGATAAGTTTAGGAAGTGCAATTACCACAGGGAGCAGATACCCATGGAAAGGTTGTCTCTGACAGAAGGGGCTAAAGTCACAGAAGATCCTTTTCAGTTCAAGTAAAATGCTGATGATACATCCCTAATACTTCAGATCTTCATTCAGCCATTTTTTCTTGTTTAAGAAAACAACTTAAAATAACTAAGGAACCTTTGGTCAGTTTAGTTTCTTAGAAATGAACATAACTGAAAACAGTTCTAGAAATAACAGAAATCTGACTCAAATTTCATATCTTGCTGACTATGTCCATTGAAGAGTTTAGATGCTCTTGGAGTGAAAGTCAAGTCATCCTTCTAGAGGCTGATACATCCTTAGTTCCATCTCTCTGGGAGAGCACCTGTCACTAGCAAGTGGATTTAGGATGAATTCTCAGGTGCATCTGGATTTAGGAAGTTTAAAAAAATTCTTTTTTCTCAATTTAAAAAAAAAAGCACTCAGAATAAACATTTTCTTTTTCNAAGTAAATTTTTTTTACTAGATTTAATTCTATTTTGTTTAGTTTTGTTAGTAAAAAAACAACAAAACAAAACCAGTTACTGACTGAAAATCTACACTTATTGCATTTGTCTGATTTTTACTGAAAGAAATACCATCCATTACTAAATTCTGAAATATCTTAAGATCAAAGTGTTAATTTCATTTCATCCACTTGCAGAAGGGAAAATGGAGAAAGTACTTTCTGCCAGCACTATTTGGCTGCTTGTTCTTCTAGCCTTTTCTGTAGTTGGAGCTGGAAGTATACTCTATTTCTGCTTGAAGAAGAAAAGACAAAACCTACTACATATTTCAACAAGAATGAGTGGATCAGAAGCAACTATGGATGTCCAAGAAAAAGAGGCACATACAGACATGTAGTGTGACAAAATATCCATATGATCCAACTAACAAAAAATATTCTATGAATATATGAAATCTTATACCAGCTTTGCATATTCCTATCCATATAATAGTCTTCTCTCTTCACAGATATAAAGTTCCTGGATTTATATAAATACACAGAATTCCAAAATTTCCTCAAAAGTGTTAGAGACATTTTGTTTGTTTGTTTAGTTTGGGAATTGTACACACATTTTTCACATCAATGAGCATGGTTGAAAAGTTGACTGCAGATGTGTTAGGAGGAAATTCAAAAGATACTATGCATTTTTTTTTTAACTCAGTATAGATTCTCCCTTTGGCTCCCATCTTTCCATTTTTTCCCTGCTGTATTGCTTCAGTGCTATCTAGTGTTTTATTCATGTAAAACCTATTGCACCACCTGCATCTTGAATTAAATACTATTTCCTTAGTGAAAAAAATTGACAGAAAGCTGGAAAAAAATGAAAACACTCCTTTATTCCTACTTCTAGTCTGTAGTTTGGAAATAATTATGCCATTTCCTACAGCCTTGTGCTTTTGTATTATTCTGTAAATATTAGCACTTTTATGCCAGGTTCAAATTAGTAATAATAATGCAACCAAAGATGAGCTTTACATTGGGTTTTATTTCACTAATAATGCTTCCAGTATGCAGTGATGTCTCTTTTTAAATCCAAGCATGTGTAATAAATGTCTTTCTTACACTGCATTATATAACTCTCCAGTTAAAAGAAATAAAATCCTTGGTGCAGCTTTTGAAAATAAACTCTTCAAATTTTGTTTGCTGTAATTTCATTTGGTATTGTAAGGCTTAGATCCTCTTTCAGCTTTTCTTCAATTCTATAAAATAGTAGTGTTTGACTCAGCAGACACTTCATTGTTTTGCTTATTTGAAGACATGCATCAAGTTTTCTGAATTATGAAAACACCTTTCTCCAAGGTGAGGGCACCAGGCAACAAGAGGCCTCAGTAAAGTAACACACAGAACAGCAGCCCAGATTCAGTTATCTTAAGGTCTTTTACAACCCAAATGATTCTATGTTTCTAAACAGGTCTAGAACAGACGAGCTTCTACCAAATCTGTAACAGGAAACATTCCCTCTTTGACCCTTCTGTGAAATTTGCAGTCATAATTTCTTACCCTCTTCCTACGCTTAAAGTCCCTAAGGTGCTTAAGGCTTGATGCCCTTCTAAATCCCTCTTTTAAAGAGAAGAGAATAATTGGAATAAGTAGTATAGGTAGAACAGGTTTCTGAATCTGTGCCTGTGCAGACTTCTATTACCTCTGTTATTTACCTTTTTCTAGATATCCAGTAAATAATAAAAACTTCTAAATATTAGAATGGACATACCTCCTTCCTTAGCTGTTTTTTTTTCAAAGGCTATCTTAAAACTTGGGGCAGCCCTGATAACATTTCCTCCTAAGCTTTCATTTTTTTGCTTTGCACACCTTTTCCAGATTACTGGATGGACACACATAATTGTACAGATTTGGCTAAGTTCATGAGTACGTTTCAACAATCACAGATATAAAAGGATGTATAAAGAGTGTATGGTTTTTCCCTTTCTCATATATCTGTGTGATATTAATTAAGCAAGAGACCTAGTAAAAAACCCAAAAAAAACAAAGCCAAGTCACCCCCCAAAAAACCCAAAGAACACCAAAACCAACCAAAAAACTCTCCCTACAGCATCTCTTAAATAGAGTTAAATTTAAGTAAACCAAAAGTAAATTTTGCAATTAATGTCCTGAGAACAATGGTAAAGCCCAGAGCTAAAACCCCTTATATGAAAAGAAATTTCTTGAATTAATATAATAAACCCAGTAAAAGCAACCCCTGTGATAAAGAATCTGTCATTGCTATTTTCAGGAGGAAATAGGAAATAGCTGAGGGAACTTTGGACAAAACTGTGCATATGAGAAAAACACCACCTGCTTCCCATGGGGCTGACTAGAGAAAAAAACCTGTTTCCTGGTATAGGCTGCAGAAACACGGGAATACATAGTTACATTTGCCTTTTAGATGAGTAAATAGTGAAAGTACTTTTCCTGTTCTGTACTTAAAAACAGTATAGTCTGCTGGACCCTATTATATATACATCTATATATACACACACAAACATATATGCATATATACACACGCATATTTTAGTAAATGTGATAAGCTACTACTACCTTTCCAAAAAGAAGAAAAAGAAACATCTAATAGAAGACACTACATTTTTAAAAGTTATCTGTATGTTAAATTTTAAAGTTGGGAGCTCATAGCAGGGGTGTTCTAGTGATTAAGTTCAGCACAAGACTTTCAGAGGAGGAGTGTGGCCGGTATCACCACCACGTGGGTAGCACAGAGAGCTCAAGAATCAGGTTGCTTTTCATGATAGCTATCTGCATTATCATATGTAGTCTTCTGATATAGACACAATATATTCTGATATAGATATGTACAGATGTTTTGTAGTTAGATAGAACATCATGCATGAACAAGAAATGGATAGGATCATAGCCAGCTAGGCATAAGGTATGTTCTCCTGCAAGAAACTGAAATGCCACAAAGGCTGATCCAAAGGCCCCAGCTATTACAGAAAGAAGAAAGACAGAGAGCACTGTTGTGGAAATGGCAGTAAAAATAGGCGAGGGCAGAGCGAGCCAAAACAGTGGTACTCATACCTGGGAAAAGGGCTGAGAGGAGGGTCACAACCCTGACCAAATCTGCTTGCATCATCCAGGCACTGTCATTGTCAGGCATCGCTTGCAGCACAGGACAACCTTGCCATAGCAAGGACAGGCCGTTCAATCTACTGAGCCTCAAACAACTGAATAGCCAGTGAGGCAGAGACCAATGCATCTGAACAGTGATTTCTCTGTGCTTGTCTTTTGGACTGGGTATTGGATATACTAAGACATTGGCCACAAACTTCACATATTGCTCAGACACAGAAGAGCACTGAATTGTAGTTGTTTAAACTACACAGGGCAGAGGAGAACCTTATCCCTTTCAATGCTTAATTCTGCTGTTTCTTCTCAAGTCAGTTGTTTGCATGTTTCCCTTTCCTCTTCAAAAAATCCTCTGTACTTAAAACAACTGACAGTTTAGTGCTTGGGATAAGAAAAGCACTGCTTATTATAACTGCCTTGGTTTAAATCAGCTTTAGCATGGAGAAGAAAGGACATCCCAGAACTGTTGCCAAATATAAGTGGTTTTTACTGGAGTGCATGTGTATTTGTGTAGGATTTTTCCTCTCATTTTCTTAATTAAATAAATCCTGATTTTCCTCATTAGTTTCTGGAGGACACACCACTTCCTCTGTAGTTAGGCTGCGATCATTTTGTTACAGGCTCGTGTAATTCAGTAATGGAAATACAGAATCCTTCATCTTCTTGGAGCCAAAGGAGTTTTATTTTTCAGCTGTGGTCACAGAGAGTTGGCATGACATGGTGTTCAAGGGACGTATGGATGTATGGAATGTCTCAAAATTAAGTCAGCCCCTTGCAAATTAATCTTCAGTTTTCTGTGCTATTTTGGTTTTACAAGTGATAGAACATTTTGTTTCTGATGCTTCTGCTGCACAATGGACTAAACTGTTGACAGAATGGAAGATTTTAGTATAGACAAGACTGTCACTGCTAGCTATGGTTGGTTATATGGTTGGTAAATTTTCCTGGCTGCATTTGGCTGAGGCCAATCCAGACAATCATGGCCACAATGGAAAACCTTGAAAGAGAAAGACCCACTGTAGCATCACAGTGAATAGTGAGCCTCTGAAGATAGCAAATGCACTACCCCAATTGATAAAATCCAGTCTTCACTCTTTCCACCCTTCTGGTATCAGTCAAACAATGACTCCTAAAAGCACTCACAAAAAATTTTGTCTTCTTGTCACAGTCCATCAATTACGTATGCACTAGTTTTGTTTAATTAATTTATATTCTGCTGTTTATTAAAGCCTTTAGAAGATATCAGTGGGCCTATTTTTATCTTTGCTGACCTTTATAAACTGCTGCATACATCAGACCAGGCCAGATCTGGGCCAAGTCGTTTACATACCCTTTATGAATTATATCAAATTCTTAACATGCAAATTCATTAATGCATTGTAAAAATAATTTTCAGTCTTTTGAGTATTGTAGGCATTTTAAAGATTAAGAAAAATAGAAGTAAATTGTACTCTGTTATACCTGAAGGGTTTTTTTTGCAACTATTTCCCTATTTTAGAGCTTCACACTTGCACAAAGCATGAAGACTGAATGTGTTAAATTGCCTATTACAATTGTTACATTTCTACAACTAACCCTATCATGTATTAAGAAGACAAGCAAGTTTTGTGGAAATGGTCCCAAGCTAGTTTCAAGTCACACAAAGTAAAATACTGGACACATTTTCACATAATACTTTCCTCACTTACCATTATATTTGCAATGAGAACATAATCTACTTCATACATATTCTCAGCTATCTAAGACACCTGAAGGGGATGGAATTAATATCACATAATGCAGACATATCTAGCTAAAGTCCTCACTGTGGTGAACACAGAGAAATGGGCGCATTGGAGTTCAATTATTTGATCCACACTACAGGCTGATGAGAACCTCTACACTATCACTGACATGGAGAAGGCCTAATCCAATTATCTCCCAGTGATTGATTTTTGCAGAATCCAATTCTTAATTGATATCTTCTGCAATGTGGCAAAGCACAGACTAATTGTTTCCTTGCTGATTGGCTTTAATGTCAATAGCTTCAGGCTATTTCAGAAAGCCATCAATCAGTCCCAATAATTTTACACCATACACTCTCCATTTGAAAAGCATTACTTTTGGAAATAAAATTTCTGTTGAAAAAAAAATTCTGTCCATTTTATTTTTCTTACTAATTTATGTAAAATAAACTGTCAAGGCAACCCTCTGCCTTTGCACTCTCATGAACACTCCCCAGCCCATTTCCAGAATGAGTGAATTGTGTCTGGTTATAGCCCTGATACAATCTCTATACTTAAAATACACTCAGTTCTGCTTCCTTGAGCAGCAGCTGATGTGTACAGTATACCAATGAACCCTTGGGAAAGTTAAGTTGTCCTGAGGATCAGAAATGAGCACTCTGCTGCTTATATCTCCATCACTGATACATGCATCTGAGGGAAAAAAAAACGCAGAACATAGAAGTCTTCTATTAATCTCTGTTCACTAAGAACTTTTCTATTTTTAGTTCAGCTAATTCTGCACAGAATTTGTTTTAATTTCTGCAAACCCTGTTTCTGTTCACTGTATCATAGCTTTAGTCATAAATAAATCTTAAATATCACTTAATCATCATTACACATTAAGTTCTTGTATATCTCAGCCACTTCACCCAACACTGTCCTCATACAGTGTTGTAAAGATTGACTTCTTCACTGGCCAAATGAACCACATGTTCCAGAGAAACTGCAACAGGCCATTTGAGATCTGTTTTTGCAACCTTGGGAATTGCATCTTGGAAGTGCACTTAAATATCTTGTTTGTTATTTTGGTTGTGTCCAAAATAAACACTGCATTTGATCTTACCCTGAGAGATTTGTTAGCCTCTGGGTTGTCATGCAGATATCAAACGACCCTCCTCCTTCAACTGTGCATGCTGAAGAAGGTCCTGAACACTAGTGGCATCTCAGAAGCAGGCCCTGACAAACATATTAAATGTTCCTGAATTATGTGGTGTTATTTGCTTGATTGCTTCAAATAATGCCATGCTCTACTGGCAAAAAGTGATTAGAAATGGTTCATTACTTGAACTGGCACTGTCTGTTTAGAAACTCCCAGATCTCTGATAAGCTGTCTTGCCAACACTTACACAATATCATTTTCTCCTGTCACTGATCCCAACTAAAAAAATGCTCTTCTTCCTCTCCTATTCATCTAGATACCTGCAAAAAGTCTCTTGTGGAAGCCACTCAGTTGCAGTTTGAGGGAGATACTATCTAATTTAATAGTGCTGAACCAGGAAATTGAGAAAAGAGATCAAAATAGTAAGTCTCCAGCACAATACAGTACACTGGACGATCCACCTATTTCCTCTAATTAAGAAAAATCAGTGCCATTTTAATAAACTTTGTCTGAACAATTTTTTTTTTAGCTATTGTCAGAGGAACATTGGCCACCCACTTCTCATCCTCCAGAATATGACCAAATAATCTCTTAGAAGCAAACTGCTTCCAGTTACTGACAGTAATGAGAACTATCAACAAGTGGATTATGGCCTGTTTCTTTAAGAATGGAACAGAATAGACTATTTCAGTTAGAATGGACCTAAACCAATCCTCTAGTCTAACTGCCTAACCAGTTCAGGGCTGACCAAATATTAAAGTATGATATTAAGGCCATCGTCCAATTACCTTTTAAACAGTGACAGGCTTGGTGCATTGACCTCTCTAGGAAGCCTATTCCATTGTTTGACCAACCTCTAGGTAAAGAAGTGTTCCTAATTTTCAGTTTAAACCACCACTGGTGCAGTTTTGAACCATCCTCTTAAGAAGCACTCTCTCTTCTCCTCTTGTTTTCCTTCTTTGTTGAGATTTTAGGATTAAATTCCAACTTTAAATGTTACAAGGAGACCAAGGTATTACATTACATTTTTTCAGTGAATTTTGTATCAAGATATTATGTCAATGAGAGTGGACAGGTTACTGCAGTTACCTAACTAGTTATATATTTGTAGGATACTCTAGAACAAAAATTACTGTACTTCCCAAGACTGTCTATTTAGCATATACAGATTTGGAAAAGACACATGGAAAGATATTTAAACATAAATTCTTGATGTAATAATCTCAACATTTCTGTAAAATACTTAAGAATTTTTAGCAAGATTAATATCAATGGAGAACTAGAGCAAATGATGCATTTTTATTTTCATTAGTGTACAAGCACAATGAAACATTTTTTTTCCTAACTAAACATTAGTTTTCTCCAGTGGGTTTCAGTTGTTCCCAGATGTTCCTATGCAATTCCTTGTTCATAAGTCTGCTATATATCCAGAGGAAATGGTTCAACTTCGTGATTTGATCCCTTAACAGAAACACAACTTGCACAGTTTACATAATTTCAAACATGGGCTGAGTCTAGTTCTTGGTATTTTTGCAGAAGCTGCAAAATGTAGAAATGTTTCTCTGGCAAGATCATACAGATACTGAAATGACAAGTCTTCAGTGGCATCCCAGTACTCCACAAGCCAGAGATGGAGGATGGGACTTCCAGGGCTGTGATGCCACGAAAAGCCAAACTCAATAATCAGTGCCAATTTG